>JAOBRC010461788.1:0-11880 GCA_027575255.1 Scolionema suvaense
TTACGTATGGGCACCCACTGTATTACGTATGGGCACACACTGTATTACGTACGGGCACCCACTGTATTACGTATGGGCACACACTGTATTACGTATGGGCACCCACTGTATTACGTATGGGCACCCACTGTATTACGTATGGGCACACACTGTATTACGCATGGGCACCCACTGTATTACATATGGGCACACAGGGAGGCCTAGGACACTGTTCGTCTGAGGTGAAATTACATGGTAGCTGTCGTAATTGCCACTTTGCATTAAGTCTGCTATTGGTTCTTTATCACAATTATTCAATTACGAAACACAGGAAAACCAAATATGTAAATAAAGCTAAGTTTCTTCTGACTGGAAAAATAAATAGAATTCACAGGGTACTTTGTCCTTCTTGAAATGTTCTTCGGCCAGTCATTTTCTAGCTTTTGGATATTAAGTCACAGACTTGACAACCCACAGCTAAGAACTGCCATGTTCGAGATGAAGGGGCATGGCTCACAGTAAGCAATGTTTTTAAATCTTGCAATGCGAAACGCTTGATCAAAAAAGCACTGTTTTCCATAGAACAACGACAATGGAAACCAAGGTCTTTTTTCACCTCATTGAAGATGGCTGCCGAGAAAGGTCACAAAAGTAAGAATATATAAAACAACAAATGTCTCACCAATTTGGAGAATCAAATGTATCCACCACATACTGAACTCCACTGTACAAGTAATCCACCAACTCCCAGAAGATTCCCTGAAAATAACAGTCAATCCTGAACGTTCATCAAATGGTTACTACACCTTTAATACGACAGAGTACTAGTCCTATAAGCCAGGTTCACATAGTGGCGTAAAGCTTGACTAGGCTAGTTGATAAGACTTGGCTTGACTTTCTTGATACACTCTCTTTCTTTTATAAGCATAGCACTTATAAGCACAGTGAAGATGGAAACCTGAAAAAACTGTATAGCACATCCCGAGCCTCAGAAGATGTGACTACCATTCCTTGAGTCCCGTAGACTATGTCTAGCATACTTCCAGACCTTCAGGAAAAATCTCAAAACTGGTCATGTAAATCGACAATGGGCAATTTATTCATGTTTCTTCTAAATATGAACGTTTGGCGTTCGAAAAGATAACCGTCCAAATAGCTGTACTGAATTTCGGAATAAATGAATCTAGCATACTACTGGGCATATTTTGAGGCTCAGATCTGAACAAACATAAGCATAATTAAGCTTCAGCGAAATCCACTCTATGCGCATTATAATAATATCAAGAATAATGAGACACATTTTTTTTTATAATCCGTATAAAAAAAGGGTTTCATTATTTTTGATATTTCCTAAATATTTTCAAGAGGATTGAATATTACACCCCTATCATTTGAAAGTCTACGAAAATGCAGGTACATGTGTCATCTTCGACTACAGACATTCCAAATAAACACTCTACATCACTACACCATTCATGCACCATTAATTGCCATCCTGAATGACAATAATACTTATTGTGGCACGAACACTCTCCTGAACACATGAAGGAGAGCCATGAGTTTCATGTCCACAACTTTTAATACTCGATTTTCCAGCCCCCGCCAAACATCTATTCTTATTTATCCATTAGCAGGTTTCCGGTTTTGCTGCACAGCATGCAAAAATAATTTTAAACTGTTGCAACGGCACGATGGAATTGCAGAATTACTATCTAATCATTGCTTCGCTTTTTCAGTTATGGTGCCAGGTTTAAAAGGGCCCTAGGTAGTCTTAGGGCCCGTTCACACAGAAACTTGACTAAGATGCATCATTAAATACCTTAAGGGGATAAATTTTTGCGTGGACTTATTTTTGCAAGTCCAATGTCTTGGGTATTTTTCGTGGATTTATTTTTGCAGATCAAAGATTTGCAGAGAAATTGTTTGGAGGAAATTTTGCGAATAAGCATCAACAAAAGACACAGAGGAGGTTATTGACATGCATATCTGGAAAAAGAATGAGTCCGAGCAAATTGTTATCAATTAACGATCGAAAAATTAGTTGTATCTGCTTTTGGTCAGCTTATGACATCATTTTGATAAATTTTGCGTGGATTTAATTTTGCAAATTTAGCAAAAATTTGCTAAATTCGCAAAAATTAATCCACGCAAAAAAAAAAGACATACGCAGAGTGGCCTAAACAACCACACCAAAAATGACAAAAATGACGAATGAACCATTGATGACACATTCGGAAAAGACCTGAAAATGGCATACTTGAGACATAAATTGCCACTTGCAAACATAACGAAATTTTCCAGACACATGGCACATAGCAACTCTGTATATGGTTTGTAACATGTGCAGAGTTGCTCCTAAAATTCATCCCAAAAATGACAAGAATCGGATGAACCATTATTGACATATCTGGCAAAATCACTGAAAATTGCTTTTTTTGGACGTTAACTGTCACCTGCACGGCGAATAAAAGTTTCTTTGCACTGGCATACAGTTGATAACATATGTAGCTTTAAAGATTCAGACCAAACAGGACAAAAAAAGGGATGAACAGTTTGGAAAAAAATATTGAAAATAGCCAACTTTGGACGTAAATTGCCACCCTCAAGCCTAACAAGATTTTCCCGAGACATGGCATATAATTCATGACATACTCAGAGTTCCCGAAGAATCAGAGCAAAAATGACAGAAATCAGCAGAACGGTTCTTGACATAGTAGAAAAAACCCCTGAAAAAATTGCCATTTTTAGACGTAAATTGCCACCCAAAAGCCGAACGAGAGTTTTCCCAGATATGACAAAACGGTCCATAACATAACGGCTATTGCTCCGAAGCTAAACACCAAAAATTACAAACAAGTGATCAATGGATCTTGAAATATGTTGAGAAATCCCTGAAAATGGCCATTTTCATGCATAAATTGCCGCCTGCAATCAGAACACAGTTTTTTTCAGAATTCCGCGTCCATCACTTTTCCTTAATTACGGATTGTCACATTCACATCAAATTTCAGAAAACTTCATTGAGCCCCTGTCCGTGAAAATGCATTGTCTACGGAATGACGGACCAAGAGAAGGACAGACAGAGGGATAGATCTCATTTCATAGGACTCTTCCGCTAAGGCCGGAGTCCAAAAAGTATGACCAGTTTGACAGGTGAGTTCATTTTTCAAAGTGGTAACTTTCAATCGAACACCAAACTTCAGACATCGATTAAAAGCCTATTTCAAATGAACAGCTTATGAGTAAGTCGAACTCGATTCATCGCTTTTTTATGCTTGTAGGTAGTTCTCATTTTGTTAATACAGAGGAGTAGCATTAACAGAGATTTGTGTCTCCTCCACTTCTCCGCCCTCCCCCAGTTGCCGTAGCAACCATTGCTTACCTCCATACTTACATAAGGTAACAAAATTTCCGAAAACTAGGCAAAATATGTGAAACGATCCAAATAGTGGAAATCTCCAGTAGCAGACAAATTTATTTTCCCCGATGGCATCCGGTAATTAGAGATAACGGAAATAAAATTTCTCAAGATTGCTAAATAACTGGAACACTGCTACTCACTTTTGACTATAGCTATGTATTACAAAAGCCGTTCTCACAGACTCCAGTCACACCAGATCAGAAACGTTAAAGTGTAACCACACCAACACTTTTCCTAAACACACCCACTACCAGCCATGCATGCACCTTTGCTTTGAGCTAAGCACTGTTTACGGCATGCTTAAAGCACTTGAAAAATTATCCCACAAAAAGTTACTCAGGTTTTCTAGCTACACCAAATCTAAATAGTAATGCAGATCGCATAGCAAAACCGAAATAAGTCTACGACTCTTATTGTTTCGCTTCTGAAGCGAAAAACTTCTATCAGTCAAGCATAGGAAAATCTCACTATTTCACATATTCTAAAATAAGTCATGATTCCCTACATGCGAGCACTCAGCCTTTGTCACGGACATGAACTCTGAACTGTGTTTATGTTTTCGTGAATGTCGTGTCTCATCTGTGCCTTGTAAACATAGTAGTTCTAGGCTCGTGCATAATTATGTTGTAAATAAGTATATGAAAGGATAACATTACTGTACAAGAGAGAGAGAGAGAGAGAGAGAGAGAAAGAACGTGGTTTGCAAGACGAATGACATGCAACTGAAATGCTATAAGTATCTTCTTGTTTTGCTTGCATGCTTTACATTGTCATATAACCATCATCCCTGTGGCGCTGAGCTATCGGGTAAATCTGCCTCTTATGAGGAGCTCGTGTAATAAGTCACATTACGGTTGGTGTGCTTGGCATGCAGAAATATAGTTTCTCATGCTAGCGTAAACTAAAGCTGTGGACAATCAGTTTATTCACACCTTCAAGATTTTCGCTTACCACCAGCACCCTTCTTTCTGAATACATGCGTTCATGTCAATGTAACTTTTTATCATTCCCTGCCATTCATTTTGGTACCCACCCATTATGGTCTATCACCATTGAAAGGACAATTTTTGTCACCCCCCCCCCCTAATTAAGGCAATTTTCCAGACGATCGTACCCCCTCCCCTTTGTAAAGGGGGTACATACTATGATACATCTACATAGGCAGAAAAGAAGATATAGAAAATATGGTCTGCATATAAACATTAGGCCCAGCATGCAGACAGATCGTGATTAGAGCTAACTAACTTTTTCTGAGTAACTTCAAAGAGTGCCAATGTGTTGCCCTTGAGCAGAGCTGGATTCTAAATAACAATGATAAAATCTTCCAGCTGCAAACGGTCATGGCCATAATTAACAACATAGAGGAACACTTACAGGTGCATGTTCGTCATCAACATGACGCATCCTCACTCTAGTCTCAAGCTTGGATCGGCGATTTGCATAATCTTCGAGATAACTTTGAAGATCACGTACCGAATCTCCAGAAGGGCACCAGCCTCCAGCATACCAGTCATAATACGCTTCTTTTTCATTGGTTCGCCATATCAGCAGAATCTATAAGCAGAATCCATTAACAGCATGAACGGTACTGGTTTTCACTTAGGGGGTGTCTGCACCAAAACATGAATAACTTTTTTACCACAAGTATTCAGCAATGATTAACTCGAGATATGGATTCGCCTCATGGAATGTGAATACGTTAAGCAGGAAATATTGTCTGCATTGAGGACAATATGCAATTTAGTGACTGAAATGCCCAATTATCTCTCAGCAGGTTATTTACATGTCCAGAATGTAGCGCAGATACAAGGGTAAGTCTTGAATCGGTATTTGTTTGAGAACATAATAGAACCTGAACAACTCTTTTGTTCTCATCTACTGTTCAATGGATAAAGCGGCTTGGCTGTCCATACTGGAATATCTGGCATTTAGCTTCCTTCTTCTCAAAACCATGAAAGTTTTATATGATACATTAATTATAAAAAATTTCAGACATTTTTAGTATCGGACAAAAGCTAATCCGAAATCAAAAACATCCAAAAGTTTTGGAAGACCAAAATTTAAAGTGTTCGCAATTTTTCGGGACTACATTTTTTGGAGACCGGCATTTTTTGTAGAATAATATAATTTCTGTCATCGACAGCATGTATCCCTTTCAGAACGTTTCGAAATATATGCAAAAAGATGCATTTGAACATATGACAACTTGTTTTAACTATTTATGATCACCTTTTACAGCTTACAAGGCCAACTTATCGATACGATTTTCAGGAGCGTACTGCAGATCTGAAATATCTCTTTTCGATCAAAATTTCCAAGACAGAGGCGATTGCAATTCATGTTTTACCACCATTTGATCCTGATGATAAAAAAGATAACAGTTTAGTTGAAACATTAAATTGGGTAAGATTAACACATGTTCGCGATGTGTAAAAAATTCTGAATTTTGTCCGAACTTTTTCCCCGAAATCGACTAGGATTTTTTCCTCAAAAATTCAAATGTTGGAACTTTACTAGTCTGAAATTGATGGTTATTAATGTACTAAGTACATCATCAGCTTTTATATTCCTAGTTTGTAAGTTGCGATAGCCGGGAAAGCGCTCATGTGAATAATGAAAATTATATACTCAGATAGCACACGAATGCTTCAGTCACAATCATTTATCCTCTCTCTACCACAGTCTTTTACGTCTCCACAGAAAGTACTAAAATTTGGACTTATATGGTCCAATTACTAACTGTCAACATGATGCACTATACAATTTTTCGATTTCAGAGCAAATAATAGCGGTTTGCAACTTGCTAAGATGTTGGGAACTGAAGGATGTGCTAATGGGTGTAATTGACAGCCCAATTCTCAAAAATTGACCATGCAAGCAGCCCAGTAATACACAATAATCAACAATAATAAACTCTACAAGTAAATGATCAAAGCCAACGTTTCATTTTAATTTATCCACATTATTAACCATCAAAGTCCGAAAGAAAATCTACTAAGCTTTCTTAAGGAGCATAGCCCAGCAGTCTGTCACATTCCACATTTACATCTGACTTTTTGCACCCTACCATCCCTGACTGAAATGTTACTCATCGATGGGAGAGGTGACTCCAAAACTTGTTCTTGCCCTCATCAGATAGCCTGCTTCACAGACTACAGTACCTCGCTTCTTACACGCTTGATGGAGAGGACTCAAAGAGTTTTTCTCAACGCACATGTCAATAAATTCCTCCTTTACTTTCGTTGATGCCCATTCGCTGAATTACTTCCATGCATTTTTTCTGCATATCCCTGATTCGCAACATAAATCCACGCAAAGCATGTCAAAAACTGGACTCGCAAAAATAAATCCATGAAAAAATTTATCCCCTTAGAAAGTAGGCTTTCATAAAAAAACGCAACATACCTTCAACGGTTCATCACCTGCAGAGCATAAGGTCAGCTTGGGTGGGGTACCAAAACGTTCAAGAAATTCAGATTGGGTATCTTCATACACATACATGAATCGAACACGCAGTGATTTCCACACAGGGTATCGTGCCAACACACGAAAATGATACAGAGGCTTACTGAACGAATATGATTCTTGAACAAGCAGGAAAACGCAGAACCTGAGAAAAAAAAACAAGAAAAATCTGGAAATATTTCCCAAAAATGGAGTTTAAATTCAACTAGCAGAGATAGAAAGTTCAAGGGACATCTACTGCTCTCACATGAAAGGTTTATCTACAGAACATTAGCCAGAAAAAAATATCACTTCCAATTTCGATAATTTTTATTTATGTTTAACTTCACCTGAAGGATTGGCAGGTACGAACAAGAACCATTTTTCAACAGTTAGCCAGCAATACTATTGCCTTTTAAACTGCGTATTCAAAGGGACGCATTCAACGTACAGTGACACTGGTCAGAGTGAATTCATCGTAAAACGGACATCAGCATAATTGTAGTCTAATGCCAGCCATGTTCGATTGGGACAACTCACGGTAGGAAGATTTAACACCTGTCGCATGCCAGCATAGACCACAAGGAATGTTTCCAGAACTCTACCTATGGGTCACAAGGAGTTTACAGACCTCATACAGCATTTTCAAAAAATAAAAGTGTATATAGTGTATAACACCATCTTAAAAAAGTGTTAATATAGTGTACATATTTCCACGACAAAGTGTACAAAAGTGTATGAATAACTGAAAATAAGGTGGTGGAGATCCATGGCAGCACCCTGCATGGCAGCGTGTTTCCTATGCAACGCAACATGTTGGTCAGTGTGATGACAGCGGAGAGGAAAAATTAACGCCCCAAGGACTCAGCAACATAATAGATCAGATTTAAAATATTGGAGACCAGCTGGAGCCATTCAGGCTCCCATTCCAACAATATGATGATGAATATATGACAGTTGCGAACAACTGAGCAACGTATCTTGAAAGATGGTGGTTTTCAGTGTGGAGACCAGCTCCAAGCCATAGAGGCTCCCCATTACGGGTAGGCCACAGGATCCACGGGTTCTGAGAGGCACAGGAAAGCTTTGAGGACTTGGAACCATCAGGAAAGATGCCAAATTCGACCGATGGTTGCGATCTGGTGCGGGCCCTTGAGTAAGCATCGCCTGCCTCCTGCAAGACACCAGTCAAGTCCTCAGACACTGTCCGCCCAAAACTTCACCTGGCCAAAAAACACATAATCAAAGAGGTCACTGCAAATCATATCGTTGTTGCCCAGTGTAGCCTACGAACACAGAGCCCAGAATCTAGAACAGTGCTTAGAAAGGGTATGCCAGAGGTCACGAGACAATCCCGCGAATGAGACCAGTGGCATCAAAGATCCAGAAAGAGAGCACAGAAAAGAACTAATGCCTGGATCACATCCTCGAAATTTCCTGTGCTGTAACCATTAAGCTCTGATACAAGCATGGAAGGCAATGAGGACTCAGAACCATGACAAATTCAACTGATGGTGGCGATCTGGTGCTGGCCCTTGAGTTAGTATCATTTGCATACAGCAAGACACCAGCCAAGTCCTCTGACAACCGCCAGCTCACTAATTTTAGTGAACAAAAAGTTTGAACCACAATAACATCAGACACATCAAAGGAAAGTGTTGGATAGTCAACATTTTTAAAATAAAATCACTTTTGATTTTAACAAAATTGTGAGTAGCTGCCATTGATTCCCACAAGGCTTCTCTTTGAGACATGCGTGATCATGCGGGTGCACGCTGGCACACAGGCAAACTGTCACTATGAGCGCTATTCTTTGTCAGTCATCTCGCAGGCGGATTCCTCATGCAATAGAAAATTTAATGGCTATCGATATAAATAAATCTCAGATTTTTAGTGCCACAGATATGTGAAGTAAACACATTGATTCAAGAGGGCTCACATAAGGCATCTAGAATTACCGCATGAGTTTTGGAAGATCAACTCGCTCCGCTGCCAGTAGTGACTTACACTGCGTAGTGGGTCTTCGGGAAGACTAAGTCATGAATGCAGTATTGCAGTTACCATCGATTCCCTGCGAAGCGCATGGGAAAATCTTTCACTAAGAAACTATGAATCATGATGCCTAATTTGGAAATTTCATAACGGGGTCAATGTGATGGTTATGATGAAGGAGTTACACCTGAGAAGACCGCTAGATTTGCTGCCTGGTGTGGGGTTCCAGGACATAAGGCGTCCCCCTTGCTGCAAGGAAAATTTGATCGCACAGGCACTGCAGCCCTGGCGCCAGTTATGTACGCGATAACTAGCGCAGGCATAAGAATACTCCAGGAGAAGTCTGTCCCACTCACTCAACGTGAGGATACACCTTTCTTTTTCATAAACAACTCAGTTTTTTAATTTTGCCCCAGAAGTTTTACCAGTTGTCTGAATTTATTGAATTTATTTATGACTCTGGTGTTCTGTAGATACAATCCAAATTAGTTACTTTTTAGCAGTGCATAGCCATGCTCACAGCAGAAGCTGACAGTGACAGTGGACACACAGTGCATCATTGCTTTGTGCTAATTGAACGTTTTTACAAAATCTCTGCAATCAGATGGAGTTGCTTAACTGTAGAAGTCAAATTCGGTCCACCTCAGTTGTCTATAAGTTGCCCAAATTTTTAGCTTTTTTCGGCGCAATTGTTTACTTTCAGTGCTGTTTATAAAAAAGGTGCTAGCTATTTACAGTGGTATCATGTACGATAGTGTTGCGTTTGAAAAACCACATCATAAACAGCAGTGCAGCACATGTTCTAGTTTCTACAACTATGAAATCAACAGTTGTCAGCCTCATTAGCGACCTCCTACCACCACCACCAGAATATTTCAGCACACCATGAACAGTACGGAGGACGTACTATTCAATTTACAGCAAGTTAAGCCTCTGCGACGTATTATGTTTTCCACACAAGGTAGAAGATAGATTGATCACAAAGAGGTATGGGAGTGAAAATTACTGAAAAATATTGAAGATACATGCATTCAACAGCTATTCACAATTTTTGTAGGAGAATTGAAGAAATATGGCAAATATCAGTTTTGAGGGGTGGGAACCCTGAGAGACACAAATATATTTATGAACAAGAAAATGCTAATTGAAAATAGTACCTTCTTACAGACAACACCAATTAAGACGTGACAACCCTTATACATGAGCATGAATCTGTTCACTGTACATTTGTGACTGAAAAATATCCTGGGAATATCCTGGGACGGTGGACCTCACAGGAACCTGGCAATACGGAAGAGCCATACAATCTGATAGCCTCTGCGACAGCCAAGAATTACACCTAGAGCAATAAACAAAGGGTAACTAGCCGGACCAGAGAAGTTGGTTGTTGTAACTAAGCTATACCTGCAACAGATCACAATAGCCATTGACTGCAATCAGAAGAACAAGAACAAGGTCATAGTCAAGAACACCATTATCTTTTGCAGAGGCACAACCATCCACAAAACACCTATCCACATGAAGGATATCCCCCTTCCTCACAAACGTTACAACAACAGTTTCTTCAGTGCTAGGCGTGAGACTATTGCAACATGATGGGCAAAAATGAAAGTTCTACCCACTCAATGGAGCAAGGGAAGATCCACAGACAAAGATAAGCTTTCAGATAAAGGAGCCTGAAGAATACTGAAAATCCTCCGTTTCACCAGGCATCGCACAAAGTGGTGATATGTAGTGAGATTGACACAGCATCACGGGAAGAGAGAGAAGAGTCTTGGAGGCTGTCAATGACACATTCAATAATTTCCAGAGCACCTTGAGAATTGGAATGGAGGTTATGTTGAGAAAAAACATAGGCAGATCAATGCTTCGCATGTGGCAAGCAATAAAGTTGAGTTTTCAGAAGCCCATTCCACCACGGACTCATCTACACAGAACACAGCATTTGCGTAGCAAGTGTTACCCTTATAGCATCATTGATATGAACATTGTTGTCCAATGTTCCAGTATCATCATTCCCTGCAATCACATCTTTTTCTGATATCAGGTGCTCCACCTTGGCATGGCATCCTGCTGCCTATTATGTGCAATCTCAGGTAATCTTAGTTGGGACTAGATATTGTGCATCACATCAAGTGGCTTGAGGTCGTGATCTCCAAGGTCTTCAGCAACACCTCTACAGCACAAAGACTGTCCTTGCTGTAGTCCAGGTTGTAACTGAAATCCACCAACGTTTGCAACAAGACAGGATTGACAATCCATACACAACCATAGATATTAAAACGCAATTTGCACTAATATGCCTTTATCGTTTTTCCTACTTGATTGTCAAGCCAAGGAGGGCAGGCATATACGAACCAAACTGTTTCTAACAAACTGAAGAGACAGAAGTGTATAATAGTGTATGGTGTTGACAAAAAGTGTTAAAAATCACAAATAATAAAGTATGGCCCTTAAAATAGTGCACAATAGTATAAATAGTGTACAGCGTATGGGGTCTGAGTATATAATACCCCTCATAAACACTGCTTTTCCCTGGTTTAGCAGCAATGCTAACACTGTTCTGTCGAACAACCTATGTACCACTATTCATTCATTCCACTATTCATCTCATCAGAATCTTTGATATCAAAATTTACACCCCTCTCAGCAACACTTTTGATTCAGAACCAAAGGCCAAACAAATAAACAAGATACCAACAAAATATGGTATAACTACTGTACCTGTGTCCAGCACCTGTTTAAGGGGCTGACTCTTGTTGGCTAGAGAGTCGTCGCTTATCTCAATCACAGCTACAAGAATCTCCACCAGGCAAGGAGGAGGACATCCAAGACAATTGTTTTAACCTCAGTGCGATGTCTCAATTCAGCTGACTGGTGGATGCGTCATTTTATTTCTTGTGCGGGAGTAATAGATTTATTGTTTGAACTTCAAAACCACTAACTGCTTTTTTTCTGGCACAGAAACATTAGCCGAAGTCACACTGAGACGTGCGACGAGTGACGAGCGAATTTTTTTTCACTCGTCAGTGTGACTTGTTCGA
>JAOBRC010461899.1:0-11876 GCA_027575255.1 Scolionema suvaense
TCTACAAAAAAATACAATTACAGTAATACTTCTATGTACGGAGTTTTGCAGCATTCATTGGTGTACTGTTTCAACCATTAAAGTTAGAGCAATTTTCTTTACAGTTGCCTGAATAATTAGGTCCAATGCTCCGATATTTTTCACGTCAAGTTGGTATGGATAATGACGTATGAAACACAGTAAGTTTTGCATGATTCAAATAGAGGAGAGGCAAGCAGTGTACCTAGCCCTCCCAGTTCAAAACATACATACTGCACCTGTAAAATGCAATGTATGCCTACTAACCAGCTCATGCACCTCTCTCACCCAACAATCATCGAAAGGGCTGAACAGGAGACAGGGGCGAGTTTCGGTCTGATTAGGCCTCACCAGCATACCGCACCTGATTGTTGAGTGTTAAGATGGAATATCACTCAGCCAGCTTATCCATCGCTAATGGCAATGGAAAATGCAATAACTGAAGTAAACAAGACAATTATGTGCAATTAAGTCACAAAGCTGAATAGTGCTATAGCACCCTACAAGTTGTGTTCCTGAAACAAATAGAAAAAGTATACCATTGCCCTTATTCACATGTGACAACAAAGACCTGAGACACAAGATTACAAAAACAAAAAACTGAGCAAGATTATTAAGCTGTGTTTACAGAATTAAAAAATAAAAGAAAATATTTCGCAGATGCCAACATAATATTTCAGTTCAGAGGTCATAGAAAAACTCATGAGAACTTATTTGATAGCTTAGGCCAAATTCATGATAATGATAAGAGTGGCAATGGTTAAGGAAAATGAATGCACTTATTCACGGGATTTTCTCCTGCTGCAACAACAGCTTTTTGAAATAAATTTTCCAGGAGTCAACTCCTGAGGTAAGAAAACAACACAACCTTCTGCCAAAAACCAAAAATGTCATGTTTTAGTGTGCCCCATAGCCTTACCAATCTCTCCTTTATTTAACTCACCATTCATTTGACCAAAAAAAGGTAACAACTGGCATCATCCAAAACTTTCTGAACAAGTGTCATGAGCAACCGTTCAGGTCAAATTCGTTGCATGTTTTCAATGGGCTAACAAGTTTCACCAAGGCTTATTTCAACATTTTTGTCTTTGCTCTTACCATAATTTTTGCATTTCATTGTTAAATTGTGAATGCCTAATTTATAGATTTCGAGCAGATAACTGTATTTTTTGTACGAACCAGGTTTGACAAGATATTCAAGATTTGCGTTAAGTAGCAGTGCCACTAAATAGGTACCGTATAGTCACCTAATTCCGTGATTCTTGTAATTCCGTGACTGCCAGTTTTTCTTGTCTTGCAATCGGCAGGATGATTTTCCAGAGATACTCACGACAACCAATAAAGGAGGTCCATACTGATGTGACAGGCACCTACGGACTGTAAAATTGGCTGCCAGTTACATAGAATACCTCTTTTACTCGCTGCTTTCGCCGCTCGCTGGCTGGCCAGAGGCCAGCGCCAAAGCGTCGAAAGAAATCCCAAGGAAAGATTTTTTATTCATAGTTGACATTTCTCCATTCGAGGACAAAGGCGGGAGCACGTGCGAGGTGATTTCATTACTACAGTGGTAATTGACACCATTGCTTGAGCTAAAAAAGTATTATGCTTACCGGCAAACCTGTTTTTGCTAGGAGAATTGAGCTAAAAGTATTCCAAATTTAAGGGGAAAATTGTTACTGGCAGTCAATATCTGTCAAATTTCAATAAAATGGTCAAAATTGACGGAATCAAGGTATGCGGACCGCAGTGAAAAACTGAATGCGATCTAATACTGGACACGCAAAAGCAGCTTTATTCGTATATCAAATTGTATAATTTGGATCAGTAGGGTGGGATCCATCAAGAAAAAATCTAAGAAAACTTAAAAAGTTCCTGAAAGTAGCATTTTTGGAACAATACAAATCCCAATTTTCTGAGTGATTCTGTCATATGACATTATCTATCCGTTGAAGTATGTGAATTTGATCAGAAAACGAGATGAAAACGTTTACTTTAAGATAAATCAGTGTGCTAGGTTCACTTAAGGACATTACAAAACCAATATAAAATCAAGAAGACTGACTAAATCAACAAAAGTAGCATATTTAAAGACGCAGAAGTCTTGAAAATAAACGCGAAGGAGACAAACAATCCTCGTTCTGAATAGAACTTACAGCATATGGTCCAGATGAGAGATATAGGCGTCATAAACAAACGTAATCAGTAGGTAATGTCCATCAAAGTACCGCAAAATGTATAAAGAATTGCACGTTTTTACAAAAATTGCATATTTGAAAGGCTATAAAACGTAAGTAAAAGACAAACAGTTCAATAAAAACCAATTTACGATAAGAAAAACTTGTTTACAAAACACATAACATGTGTCAAAGTACAATGACAGACATAACAGTTTGCTGGTAGGCGGAAAAAATTGAAGTTCTGGTCATTGCCAAGGAAATAACTTGGAAAATTCTTGCATTCTTAAAGCCATTTATGTACCATTACCAGTACTGGAATGCATTTGAGTGCTAGGAGACGTATATTAATTGCGAAGTACACAACCCAAACCTTAGAAAGTAGGAAAAACTGCTTTAATTGGCATGAAATTGCCCACAAATGTTGAAAAATACCGTATTTGTCACTGCAACACACTGAATTACAGAATAAGAACCTATTAAGAATAGTGCCTTTTGAAACATGTGCAAGATAACGAGAAAATGTTTAACACCAAAACCTTTTATTTCCTAATAGAACATTGTTAGAATCATCTCTTTTTAAAAAAAAATATTTGTCGGAAGTGTCATTGTTGTGACGTCACGTGACGTCAAATATGGACCCCAGAAGCGAAAAAATGGTAAAATATGCCATCTTTGGGGCCTCGTAGCGCCCCTCAAACAAAAATCTTCGGGGACCCACTATATACAAGTTGTCGTGCATATAGTCAATAAAAAATTCTGGAAGTTTAAAAAAAATCGTCGGCACTGTTTTCGAGAAATTTGGATTTGAAAAAAAAGTACAGAAAAGGGGGGTCATTTTTACCTGTTTTTTAGGGAGTAAGTTTGAGGGTCAAAATTAATACTTGATAGGCATATTTAGGGATGTTATTTACTGCAGACCTGTAGTAAATTTTGTGGGCAACCAGAATATACTAAGTTCGACAACTTGACGGAACGTCGTCGGACGTCAGATGCCGTCAAAGTGACGCCATTAAAACAAAAATGCACTTTTTGGGGGCAAATATTAGGAAATTTAAGTCAAAATAAGGACTTTTTCCGGGTGAAATCGATGAACGGGGTCAATTTCTACTGATTCTGCACGTTTCAAGGGTTTTCACTGAAAAATAGGCCTTTTTTGGCCAAAAAATGGTATTTTTGACCCCCTGGCAGCCAAAGACCAAATATAGCCATCTTGAATTTTTTTCTATTTTCGTCTAGAACTTTTCAGGTACTAACTCTGTGGAAGGTTTTATAGGTTTTGCTTTGGTATTTGCAGAGTTACGCTCAAAAAAGTACCAAATTTTGCGTTTTTTCGATTTTTGCCAATTTTGGCCTTTTTTCACCTTTAACTGTGCCTGTAGCAAAAACTATAATACTTACCATAAAACTTTTAATACCAAAACTAAGTACTAGTTGCAAGTCCAAAAGGAGCAAAAAACCAAACCTACCCGATTTTGCTAACAGTGTGAAATTGGCCGTCAAAAATGGCCAAAATGACCCTAAAAAAACCCTATCAGAGCACATGTCGGATGCCGTGATGTCACAAATCACAATCTTGTATGCTCCAAACTTTTTCCACGAAAAACGGAATAAATTTGCTACCTGAAACTGATTTTCATTTGAACATCCTAGTGCTCAACTTTGAATACCAAGCTGAAAACTGAGAAATTGAAAAAAAGTACTTTAGACTTTGAGCCGACGTCGGCTGGACGTCCGCCCCGGTGTCGGCAATCAAACGTCATGACTCTTATACAGAATTTCATTCTACGTTCGCACAACATTTAACAGTTGTCTTAGCATGTTTATTTTTCGTTTTATTGGTGATTTTCCAGGAGGCTATCAAAAAATGACGAATTTTTGACGTCATTTTTTGACGTCAAGGAAGCCGGTGACGGTCTCGAAACCCGTCTCAAAAGATCAGGCGTCAAAAAATCTTTGACATAAGTCCGAACAAAAAAATTCACTCGTAGTCTCAAAGCATGCTCAAAAATGTACGGATTCGCGTACCCAAACGGGGAACTCACCTACACAAACGTCAAGATTTTTTTACGATAGTCTCCTTTCTCTATTTGTTGCTTTAAGGAAGGACTTTCAGTCTTCCTTAAAGCAACAAATGGAGAAATGTCGACTATGAATAAAAAATCTTTCCTTGGGACCACCATTTTGAAATTTTACCACTGAAAAGCACAGGCACTAGGGAGCGAGGTGAGTCGATATTTGTATCCGTAAATATCTCTGGAAGAATTTTGTTTTTACATGTAAATATATACATTTTCTGAAAGCTTAAGTGTTGTTTAAATGTTGATAGCTAGAAATCATTTCTGCATAAATTCTGGTAAATTCTTTTTCGTTTTCACGGAATTAGAGACAACATCACGGAATTAAAGGTAGCCATTGGACTACTTTTAGAGTCACTTGACGGCTCACGCGACAACCACAATCCACTTTGACCATGGAAGTAAGTAACCCAGTTATAACCGTGACTAAAACTGATTTCGGCTAGCCGGTAATCTAAGCGAGGCATTAAAAAAACATCAAAACATGGATTTTATCACGGAATTAGACGATTATACGCTACACATGCCCTTAACACCATTTAACACCTAACAAATATTTTATGCATTATTTGCATCCACTCATAATTTAGATTCATGTTAAGATCACGAAGTACAGGTCAGAAAATTTCAAAAATGAACAAGGAATTCCGGAATTCTGAAACTTTCAGAAGGTTGGAGATTGACTATCTTTGAGGATGACAGGCAGGACCTCTCCACCAAATCTCTGTCATGTAGCCTGAACTAAAAACAATTATTACGACTCGACCTATCAAACAACAGCAATTTTCATATTGCTGATTTTTAAGATAAATTACTTGGGGTAATCTGAACATTTTACTTACCTTATGCCAGCTTCCGAACTATTTTCAAAAAAGTGATGAAACCCAAAAGGTGCAGTTCTCTTGCACAAAAATTCTTCAGAAATTGTGATGATGTCATCAACTTTCAAGTGGTAGGTATGAATACTTAATCTTGAGAGGTCTTATGAAGAATATAGAAATGGAAGTAACCGCTGCTTCTATGAGAATGATACACAGTGGGCAATGCTTTTACATGCATACATTTGACAACAAAAATAATAATAATGCAGCGCATTTCAATGAGATAGAAGCAAAGCACGGGACAAACCTGTGTTTTTCACAGCTCCATTTTGGGAAGAACATGTAGATGTTCCTGAGCTATCAATGTTTAGATGATACTGAAGAATCTTATAGAAGAACCAGTCACTAATCTTCCGTTCCTCATTCTCGGTAGCACCTAAGAAAGAGAAACCTAAGCATATATAGCACATTAGGGGTTGGTTTAAAACCTGGGCTACCCTGTTGGGCTACCCCAATGGGGTATTGTTCGGGGTACTATGCTTTTCGCAACCAGGAATGATCAAATTTTCGTAATCTTTTATTAGTGCATACATGACATGTAGCATTGTGGTTGTGCCAAAATTTGCTCAATTTTGCAAAATTTCCGATTTCAGATGGTTTAACCTCGACTGCTTTGGCCTTTCCTTTATCGCCCAAGTGCAATAGGGTACCCTTCAACCAACCCACACATAAGCACATCAGCAAGTGCAGTTGGATCATGATGTGCAGAAATAATCATCCAGCAAAACCATCATTACTCGCAGTCATAGAAAACACTCAAAAGTCTACTTAACCTACAGATACATTATCCTTCACAATAAAAATCCGAAGGCACATCATAACAAAAGCATTTGTGATAATTACACTTTGTTTAGCTTGATAAAGAGCAGGATAGTAGAGGCAACCCTTTTTTGGTTCCTCTATTGCCACAGTGAAGACTGCGGAATTCACAAAACTTTGTCATGGAATGACTATCTACATAGCATCACACAACAGAAGAGAGAAGCAACAAAGAATGCAACCGCAGTAAGTTCAAAAAGGATTCTGACTACAGCACGGCTCCAAAAATGAAGGTTCCTATTAATTTTCATGATATGCAAAGGTAATGAATTAAGTACACGAATATGCCATTTCCCACAGTAAAAGAACCCTTTCTTCTCCCAAAATATATTCCATACCTCTCCCTAAAACGTTCAAGCCTATACGATGACAAGTTTCTGACCTCTTGGGAAAGTACGGATCAATGGTTTGAAACATTTTCTGTGCGTAGCTGGTAACAATTAAAAAGGATTATCTCAATCTAGAAGAGTTACAATGAACAACTTGAATTGAGAGTCTATATATTAACTAATGAGGGAAGAAACTCTCCAATAATAATCCATGAAGCTCGCCTTGCCCTTCTCATGATTTGCAGCTCTATAAATTAGCCTCAGCATTCAGCTTTGCCAACGCATTTGCCGATGTTAATCCAGTTGACAAGGGCAAATTTTTGCCAACAGCAGTTAGCCGACATTAGTAAACTCATGCTTCTGAGTTTTGAAGTCATTCACCCTTGTACAAGCCAGCAGCTTACGAGGGATGGCTGCAGCCATGGCCCTTGTACAAGCCAGAAGCCTATGAATGGTTGCTGTTGCGTAGGAAAGTATCCCGTTCTTGGAAGTTGGCGCTAATCAGGCTCGTGGAAACTATGAAATCACAATGAAGGCTAAAGCTGCGACGAAAATGAGCAAGAAGGCTTAGACGCTGAAGAGAAGCAGGAGTAAAAGTTTGTACATACATAAAATCAGAATTGCATCAAGGTCCAGCAAACCAAAATCTGCTGAAAGAAAATATAACAGTGTCACACTACATCTTTCATTCTGCACAAGTTAAACCAGGAAGAACCAACTAGTCTTCGTCCTGGAGTCGTGCTTGAGGTTCACAAAATAATATGACCCCCAGCAGAATGAAGGAAATCGTGAAGCGGCATTAGTTGCGGTGGAATGCAGAAAGCTTCTACAATAGGCCTCAAGGAAACTTTATCCATTTTGCCCTCGTGGTGCCGACGCAGTCTCTTCCTCAGTGTAAACCCCAAACAAGGAATTTGACCAAGCAACAACGTGGATAATCTTACGGCAAGCCTGCAACGGCAAAGCAACATCACATACATCACCAGCAAATCTGCGCAGACATGGAATTGTACTTAAAGTACACATCATGAAGGGTAAGACCCTAACCGAAAATAAGAGGACGATGCAAGCCATGTATAACCAGTACCAATATAATTGTGGAAGCAAAACAACGTGGGCTGAAGATGGAAAAATGCTTTTTCCAATTGCTAGTGGTGAAAGTCTGGAAACATTGTGATATTTTTTAGATAATCCAACCTTCCGCTAACATATTTTCCAAGGATTTGGTCCACTAACCCTAAAAATTAGAACCCCACAGTTTTGCTTTTTGTCACAACGGAACTGTGGAAATCTTTTTAAAAATAAACCTGATGCAAGTATGCATCAGTTACAATACAGTTTCTGGAGTAGGCTGTTACCTGAAAAGGTTTACTGTGCTTTCATCTCTCAATCCAATCTCTACCAATTAAAACTCATTATGCAGCTAAAGTTGATACATCGCAATAATAAACGGGAGGATTCTAATTTTGTCAGTCTGTTTACTGAACCAGTGAGTTGCAGCTGTTGGTAAGAATGAGACCACACTAGTCCAGGCGGTTGAATACTCATGCAACTTAGCTCCACGGCATTATCTGCTCGATCGCATGCTGCAAGTCAGTTTTCCTTGTTTAAACTCATATTTTATTCATGATATCGGGACTTGTGACTCCAAGGAATGCAGCTCTGTTTTTCCTCGCCAATAAAGCAGTTGCAAAAGCACCTGACTCTGAAGCAATGCGCGTCTTTGGGTTCATGGCAATGAACATGATACTAAAACCAGCGTTGCTGGTTAATTAGGCTATTAGCATTAACCCTATTCAACCTGGGTCCGCCCCCCTCCGGTTTTTCGAAAATTGCTGCTTTTTGGAAGCATGCTGCGGCTCGAAACTTTTGGAGAATTCCTAAAATTTATTGAGACATGTTCTGAGCAAAAAAATCAGGTTCCAAAAATTTTTTGTTCGTCCAGGCCACACCCTGTTTGAAAATTACCTGCTTTCTGAAAAAACACATTTTTGCTCATAACTCGAGAAATTTTGGTCCAAATTTTTAAAATGAGGCATCAAAAGGAAGCCCTTTGCAAGAGCTTTCCATTGATATATAATATGTACATAGTTTTTGTTGTTGCAAAAAATAAATCGCCATTGAGCAATTTTCTCCAAAACACCCTATTTCTCACATCTGACAATGGGTCATTTCACTTATGACGTCATAAGTCATGCCCTATTAATCTTAGTGACTTGAAAATTGGCAAAAATATGCATGAAGTGTTAGTGAATGTATGTGCCAAGTTTTAAGACTATCGGAGTTGTAATGGTCGTAACAGTACAAAGATATTCTCTAAAAAAACTGCTATCCTTGTAATTTAGTTGATCGTATCATCAGATCATTTCTCAATAAAACTGTCAAGGTAAGTGATTCAAGAGAGCCTACTATTAGTGATAATGTCACTTCACTGTATTTCAAGCTTCCATACATTGGCATTAACTCTAGGCGTACCCAAGCAAAACTTAAGGCACTTGTGAATAAGTTCTGTGAAACTGTTTCCATCAAACTTGTGTTCACCATATTCAAAATAGGTAACTATTTTAGCACCAAGGATAACGTTCCTATTATACGTAAGTCTCATGTTGTTTTTAAATTTGTGTGCGCTGGGTGTGATTCCCAGAATATTGGCCTGACAACCAGACACTTGCAGATTTGTGTGATTGAGCATCTCTCTGGTAGCAAAACCACAGCTACTTCCCAACATTTTGACAGTAGCATTGCTTGTAGGGAAATGTGTGATGTAGAATGCTTTTCTATTATAGACAGTAGTCCGCATGAGAGTACTTTGAAGATCAAAGAGGCTTTTCACATCATCACTGAGAAACTAAATCTGAATGTCCAGGTAAAGCATGTTTTTATAATTATTGTAATTTGATTTGATTTATGCTGTTATATGCTTTTTTTTGTTGTTTTTTTTTCCTTTTCAACATTCACTCTGTATTATTATGCTTGTTCCCATCTGGTCCTGCAGTTTGTTCTTTCTAGCTGGTTGACCTACCTGAGTTAATTTTTTAACAGTTTATACTTAATGGCTTACGTTGCCCTTGTGACAATCTTGAATGTGCTGACCTATTCATTGCTGAGTAGTTCAATTGTTGCCTAATGTAATTTTATTGGTTTGAGTTTTGATTGTCTAGCAACTTTATAAGCTGATGTAACTGGGTTTGTACATGATTATTCTAATGATGGCTGCTGAGACAGTCGAAACATGTAAATGTAAACTGAGAAGTGTTTTTATTCTCTTGAAATATCCGAGTTGTAGTTCTAGAATTATGGAAGGGGGGGGCGGATTCCGCCCCCTTAGGTGTCTTACAGTGCCAAAAAGCCCAGGTTGAATAGGGTTAAAGACCTGTCAAGTAATATCCATCAGATTCATACTAAAAACATACACTAATATAACAGTCATTAGTCTATCGTAAAAACCTTATCATCGCACAAGAAAAGAGAAAAGTGACCATGGTACTCCAAAAAAGTATTAGCAGGGTTTTACGCAGATACTTTTTATTGATGGCCATTTTTTACTCCAAATTGAGTTGTTTACCTCATTGAGAGAACAGTTTTGAATCAGTTTTGAAAAAAGATGAGACTTGGAAGTGGCCCAATAAATCTGAGCTGAAAGAAAATTCTAAGGGTGTGTCTCCCAAAGAGCCCACCATGGTTGGGCCCATAGGGAAAAATTTTGAAATTTCAGTCCACAGGATACCAGAAAACACGCTCTTAATGATCCTAAACTACCGAACAAACAGATTAGCTATATCGCTGTCTTCGTTGTTCACAGATGCTCATGTTCATACTGGAAATTTATTCACATCTGTGTGCAACATGCAACAAATTCTAGTATCATCCCACTATAACCTATCTCATACAGCGAGCCGGAAGCTGACTTCCCCGCATCGGTCAGCCGGAATTCCGGCTTGAGCTGGAAAAGTTCCATGTCTGAATTATGCTTTCTAGTCCTTCAAAAAATGGATATATTTTTGTATACAACAGGCGGTGCTCTGAAAGACAATTTTGGTTATGCAAAATTGAGAAAACATCATACAGATCATCTCTAAAACTCAATTAAATCGAGTCCTTTACTTTCTGGATACAACCCTGGATAGTGTTTATAAAGGGTTTATCTATAGGCCATGTATTCATGGAGCAGAATAATCAATCAAAACAAAATCACATAAGGTCAAATCACAGGGCTTCAAATAACAGCCGAACATCGGACAATGTCCAACTGGTTTAGCTGTGTGAGCGTTAGGGTAAGACCTTCTGTCGGTCACCATGTTTGGAAGCTTTTAAAATCGCTGCAGTTGGTGCACTACTTCTTTCATACTACGAATAATTCATGTAAATCAGTGTTTTCCCATTTCCACAAATGCATGAAGCCATCACCTGTCGCTCAACATATAATATACACCATTCCCTTATCTAGCACGCAACAATAGAACATGGTTTCTGCTAATAGATCAAAACTCGAAGGCAATGTTAAGCACACTCGATTCTGACGATCAGAGACAGGATTGCATTTGCGGGTGGCCACTAAGGGTGAAGTCATGGCAGACGAAGATGAGGTTTGTTCAATGCTCTCGGAAGTATGCTAATAGCCATGGAGATGTTGATTAATTCTGTTTCGCTCTTGATACTCTAGAAAATTATTGTTCTGAAACCTATCAAAGATTGGCTGTTTAGTGCTTGTCTGCACTCTTTGAAATTTCGTATCACGGCTTCACAGAGGCAGCCATGCGTTGAGTGAGTGAGAAGAGTAAACATGAATACCGCGTAATTGTCGTAATCCGTATAATAAGACGAGACAATTTTACTAATTGCCTGGTAAGCATTCTTATTCATTCTCGCCATTAAGCCAATAAAAAACTGTTACTAGGCATATGCAATCATTATTATACAATACTAGGCATGCATGGAATGTCGTAAGCTCATCACACAAGCATGGAATAATCAGAAATAGTCTGAATAGACTCGTCTCTGTATCATCAGTGAATGCGTTCTTTGATGCGAAATTCTCCGATGGAGAAGAAGGCTACTAGAGGCACTCAAGAAGTGTCCTACTGATGTTTGGGGTTCATCAGCTGGCAGAGACGTTCGCCATGGCATATCCCCAGCGTCAGAGAGAGGCATTGCTGACTTAGCTCTAGAAGAAAATTTCGCTGACAGGACATCGTTATGTGTGACCGACAGGAATTTCATATGTCCGACGGAAAATGCAAAGTGCTGGACATTATATCCGATGGGGTTGGAAAAATTAGTTGAAGCCCTGAAACCACAAACAGCAGTAACACTATATAGCCACACAGCACAGCAGTAGGGTGCAGAAGAGAGGTACAATGCAATGCACCAAAACAACAACATTAACAATTAAGAAAGATCATTCTCAATTCAATACTGATTGAACTTACGAACGATTTGTTTGAAAATGACCATAAAAATCATCTGCACTTTAGGAGTTCTTAAGAACAAACAAACACGTTAGATGTAATTTACTCTATTAACCCACTTATGGCACATTCCTCTGTCCAGACAAAAGTATCTGAAAAGTACCTCACC
>JAOBRC010462010.1:0-19099 GCA_027575255.1 Scolionema suvaense
TCTCAGATTGCTACTGAATATGCTCAGAGGGTAGGTCTAATTTATAAGTTAATGTTCTCATTCAATAAAGAACTTTTTGGTAGTTGGTAGTTACACTTGAACAGATTTTCTGATTTTTTGTGTGGTGGTATAGATTGAAAATTGAAACACAATGTTCTTCCTGGATCCTCATTAGTGGCTATGCATCGTGAAGTGTCCCTAAATCGTAAAAAAGGGCTCATTATTGGACTTTTTGAAAAATGATTGTCAACTCCTATCTTCCTCTTGACTAGTTCCTACGATCGTCCGTGCAGTTCTACTCTATCAGAGCCTGGCAGATCCTCACAGGAAAACTCTGCACCCTGGATCTGGCAGGGAAACCCTCCAATGGGATTTTTGTAACACTCATGCACTTAATTAGAAATGGTTTGATTGGTTCAAATGGATAATCTGCTTGTGCAAGCATTCATTATCATGTTAGCAATAAAGGTTTTGACTGCTGTTTCCTGCCAGATTTGCCCAAGCTTAGTGTTAAATGAGCCAGTTCAGTTGAAGCGCGGCAGCAGAGTAATAGTGTCGTAGCGTAGCTAGCCTGGTTACCCTTTTTGAAGAATTTTTTCAAAACTTGCTCTTCGTTTTTAAGTTTTGGTGCAACTTTGTGTGGTGCTAAAAGCTTCTATTTGGCCATGCAAATCTCTTGCCTTAGAACAGCTCTTTGCTTCTGTGGATGTAGCCGTTGATAGTTTCAATAACGTATTAATTTTGAGTTTGATCTGCATGCTTTAAAACGTGTCTTGGTTCGCTTTCTAATATCTACAAATGTTGTCTGTACTGATGACGCCATGGATTTAGATTTCTTATGCAATGCATGTGGTTTAGTTTAGCTTGGGGATTCAATTTTGATATGAAGACTGGCCAATATCGTTGTAATAATTGTCATTTAGTATAAAAATGGGAAGACTATTTTTTTCTGTACTGCTATGGTGAAACTGAAGGAGTGCTTTCTTCGCTTCTCCTTTACTGGGTAGTTGTAGAACCAGAGTTCTAATAGAGCTAATGACATCTAAAGTTCTATTTGCAACTACTTCATAATGATGTCCCGGATGAAACACAATTTGGGTGATCAGTTTTAGGCATAGACTGGGATAGATTGTCGGAATTTTACTATTCTGAAGCATACCATGTCTCTCACAATACTTTATGTGGCCCTGCAATCGCGGCAAAGAGTTGAAGCACTATTTTTATACTATTTTGCTTCAAATTAAAATATCTGTGGGTTGCACTGAAGCAAACTGAAGACTGGGCCAATCGTTGATTTGAGGCAATGCACATAATTGCTAGGTGCTGGATGGTACACTAAAACAAAGAAACTGCAACATACCCTTTTCTTTGCACTTTCTATTCATGACATATTATTATTCATATGATTTCAAAAGTGCTTTTTCATGCAGTAAAATTGCATGTGGCAGCTGCAGACTGGACTATAACATATGATACTAGGCAAAATGCTATGGTTGATTCAGGTTCTATTATGTCTTAAAAGTCTTTATGTATCAACTCTTTATGTAGACCTATATGTAGCTTAATATGGGAGCATAAGAATTTTGTGGTCATATCCTATCTACTAATTTTGTTGATTTGATATGTATGCTTCTAGCAAGCTGAGTTGGAGCAAGAAACCCAAGAGTTAAAAGCTGGTAAGCAAGGTGGAATTCAATCCCACAAAAGGCAAGTTGCTGCCCTTGAGAAATCCATTGCAAGTGAGAAAGCGAAAGTGGAAGAGGTAAGTTAGGAGTTTTTCACAATTCTAAAGGATCGGGAAGTGACGATTGGGAAACAGTTTTGTTACAATCAACGAAATCACTGATTTTATACAATTTTGGTATCTATAGGGATGACTGATAGGTTTTTCATACAAATTGTGATGTGAATCTTGTAATTTTTACTGTGACATGGGCACTGAGCCGTGAAATTCTTCATAGTTGCGACTGCAATTGTCCATAAAATTGCTCAGATTGGTTCTGTCAGTATATTTATTGCATTTTCATCATATGGCGTTTTACGTTTTTTATTTTACATATTAGCCACGATATGGATGCGGTGCTAACTTGAGGCCGAGTGCCTCTCTTTTATTTTCTGGGCCATATTCTCATATCTGTTGATATTAAAGAGTTTTTGTTCATAGAGGATAGTGTTAGGTGCCGGCTACAACTGACGTAGTTCCGACGAATGAGTAATAAGGTGAAGCAGACAGAAATCTAGGTGGGGTGAAGAGGTAGAATGAAGGAAGTCAAAGAAAGGGCTGTAAAGGAGCTGCGAGACGCAAAATGCAGTGCCATTAGTTAAGAGTGTTAACTAGAACATTTGTAGACAAGTTGTAAAATCGCATTCTGAGGTATATCATGTTGCCTGATGTACAGAAATATTGTTGATGGAGATAGAAAGCGATGAAGGTCCAATCAATGATTAGTATGGTGGGATCGTGGATTGCTGAGATATGGGAGAAATTTGAATACGATGCTTTTCATGTCATACTGTTCCGTATGGAAAGATACCAGATCTGCGACTTTTCTATATTGATTAGTTTTCAGCCTTCACTGTCAGTAAAACTGTAGGTGTATGACAGTTGCATATTAGCAGAGGTGTGTGATGTTTGTTTCTTCTTTCAGATGTTACTCATTATGGTAATAATTGACTTGAACCTTCAGAGCAAAGCTCTGGAGGCAAGAAAACCCTGTAGGGCCCCAGAAAAGTTTGCAGTTACATGATATTTATCTACTGACTGAGCTGTGTCAATGAACGGAGGTGGGCAGTGGCTTCCCCATTGTGGACATCCAATGCAATCTGGAAGTTTACAGTTCCAAATTAAACTTAATCGCAAGGTTCCATGGTTCGAGAATGCAGCCAAAGAAATAAACTGGTCACGTTGCTCGAGATTGTGACAGAAGTAATAAAAAGCGCAAGGACTCACAAACAGCTGTTTGCTGTTAATTGCAGAGACCAATGATCAAAATATTTTAGCGGTTTGCGATAATTGTTCCTGGAGATCAAAATATATTATGGTATCACCGTGCAGCTGAAACAATCTGAACCATTTTTACCCTGGTAATCAACACATTGAGGCGTGCAACGATGGCATGCCATGGTTTTTCTGGACATGTGTGGAGGCGTGCTAGTGAGATCACGTGCCTCCCTCGAAGAAGACTGTTATCCTTAGTCTTTGGTGGATTTGCAGCACCCCCCGCTCACCCTTTAGGGAATAATGAACATTAGTACATTAGTAAAAGAATCTACTCAAGAACAGAATTGATGCACGAGAACATCCCCCAGTGCTCTTTCATGCATTATGTCCACAATCAAAAACGGAAATGCAAGAACATGAAAAGCAATATTTAGTGATTAAATACTGGCAATAATGCATGAAAATAGTAGAGCTTGGAGGTAAATCCAGTGCTTGTGTTATACAACGAATTACCATTTTGGGCCAATTATTGAAAGTTCTATAATGTCAAGAGTTTATAGTAACATCCTAATAGGGTTGAACCAACGGCAACAATTGGGCAAATACCCCTGCGGGGTATGTCACAAAGGTGTAGGAAACAACTCCATGTACTGTTCTGCTGGCTTTATACTGGGTTCACAAGCAGTGCTCTGGCATGAAGGGTGGAAAATGTAGTAGAAAAAAAAATGTATTAGTAGAAAATGTTGAGTTTGTATGTCCAAGCTGCAGAAATCCCTCACCCACCCCATGTCCAACAAATAAGTTCATAATAGATTATCAATCTCTAGAAAGTGTCTCAACCTTCTGCTATCTTGGTGATATAGTAGGAGACCATTGTGGCTGCGTGGATGCAATCACAGCCAGGATTAAGTCGGCCTGGAAAAAGTTCAGGGAGCTTAGCCCCATTCTCACAAATAAAGGTATTCCCTTGAAGTCCCGTGGCTGTGTCTTTGTTGCTGGTGTCTGCGGAGTTTTGCTTCATGCTAGCGAAACGTGGGCTGTGACAACTGATGGCACCAACAGGCTTGTGAGAAATGACAATGCCATGATCAAGTGGATCAGCTCCTCAAAAGTTACTGACGAAGTGCAGATGGCCGATCTGAGAGACCATCTTGGCATCCCCTCACTTGCAGCTACTCTCAGGCATGCAAGGCTAAGGTGGTTTGGGCGCGTGAAGAGAATGGATGCTGACCCCTGGCAGCATGGAATGTTGTCCTTTAAAACCCGAAGCAAATTCCGTGGCCGACCCAAGAAAAGATGGATCGGCAACATCTATGCAGACCTGCTCATTCTGGGCATCACAGAGAATTTGGCCACTGACCGGGATGCCTGGAGAGCAGCTATCCATGCAGAGGAAAACCTGACAGAAAGGCGTCGAACCCCAGCTGCTAGGAACACGTAAGACGTAAAAACATGCAGTAAGTATCCTCATGCATCAATGCTAATGTAAAAGGGACATAATTACATGTAGCTATGGCGTAACGAGTACTCGACTCTTCGCAATCTTCAAGACAGGAAGTGAATCTATGTTGAAAAGTTATCAGAGTATAAATGTTATTTGTATCAAATAGATTGCTGTTATCATAGATTGTATTTGTGTTTCACCTTAATCTTTTGAACCCTCTCAGAAAGCTAAGAGAGGTTTTCCGAAATGATACAAAACAATGTGAAATCATTATTACCTCAAACCTTAAAATTTTTATACATTGTTATCAATAAGAGGCGAACGATCACACCAGCACACCTTCACCCACACACCTACGATCACTTGAGGAGTGCAATTTATTTCACGCCTCACTTCCCTCCCTTTATTCTTGTCCTAGGAGTTAAATATTGATGACCACTTCATTGCAGTCATTCAGTAAATACTTAGTCACTTAGGCTGCTTACATAAATATTAGCTATGAATCATGTCATTTGCTCCGCAGTGTTTAAATGGAAACAAGAGCTTGATTAACAGTATCCAATTTTAGCTTGTACCTTATAATTATTTTTTTTATCATCCCAATGTAACACATTACACACCATTGCGCACCAGCCTAGCCCCCGGGGTGCAATGTAGCACTCACCGTGGAAAATACTGAGTGAGAGGCCTGTAGGTGTACGAGTTGCATTTTATGTACGCAGAGGTTTGTCTTCAGGAGTAGTAGGGTCAGACTGCGTATTTGGGAAAGAGGACGGACTGAGATTTCGGAGGATGACTGTGTGTCATGATCAAATGTGTTCATTCAGAACATCTTTGAAGGTCTTAAAATGATGAGTCTATCGTGCCTAGTGAAGAGCAGATACTGAAGGTTGCAGCCGGTAAAGGTCAGATTGTTGAAACTAAATTGCGTTATTTGCAGAGGATTCAAGAACAGTACCACTCTCTGTTTAGGGAAACATGAAACTTGGTTTTTAGTGTCAGTATTTCTATAGTATTGAAGAAGATAATTATTGTGGACTTACAACTGAACTGTGTGTAGCATTTATCTGTTCTGTATTGATAAGTTCTCTGAGAAGTTTATTTCATAGTTTAGGAATTTTTGTATTGCTGTCGTGTCTAGAGATGATAAATTTATGTCCTAGAATGTTGCATCACCAGCGATCTTATAATTGTGCATTAAATTTTCAGGCAGAGAGTGCGATGCAAAAAGCTGAAGAAGAACTTACTCAAGCTCGACAAAACTATGATGAGGTGAAGCTTCTTCTCTTGGCACAGTTATGTTGAGTTAATGTTGGTTGAAGGTCCTTCTAAATCTGGGAGGTTTGGACAACTGCAATTGTTTCAAAACATGAGCTTAAAAGTGCTCAACGTTCTAAGGACAATTGGTTAGCACCCTGTTCTTCCTTTGCTCCATGATATCTGGTGATTTTTTCTCCAGACACGCACTCACATCAAAGATAAATGAATAATCAACTTCATCTCCCATCTTCTACTACTGAAACTAAGCACTTACTTTTACTAACATTTATGCACATTTGTCCCAATTGCTAAATGAATGGAGTCAGTAGAGTGTGATCTCTATGATGCTATAAATGAAATGGCTCAAGATCAAATTCTTAAAAAAAGGTGTACTGAGCTCTTTTCTTCTGTAAATGACTACCGTAAGAATTATGTGTCCATAGAAACCTCTCATGGAGAGTTTTCTTTTGATATGTCATTTTCGAATATCTGATTAATCCTTCTTGAGTTTCTGCCTGAAACATGTTTCTCCAGTTTGCAGGGCATTAACAGAAGGCAAAGAAAAGAAAGAAAGAATGCAGTTCATTTTCGTAATTTGGGGAGTGAAACTAAACTGCATTGCAGTTATGTCATGAAACTTACTAAGAACAGTATTAGTGATTATATGGACCACATGTCATATCAGATCATGTTTGGTTTGAGCATGGCCATTTATGCCCGAATGATCATTTTCTGTTGTTTTGGTATGCATCAGCAGCCACGTCTGCTGTACTTATTGTGTTGTAATGGGTTGTTTAGGCTATCTGCCAATCTCCTTCTTTTGCATGGCGTCGCACAATGGCCCAAAATTAATTTTGATGCAATTTGCTAACTCTGCAGCTTGTTTTTGTAGAAAGTAGCTCGTGAAGAACAACTAGAAGCGGAAATAGCGGAATTGGATTCAATGGAAAATGGACAAAATGAAAGGTTGGCTGCTATTTACCTTGATTATTTTTGGACCTGAGCATCAGTTAGATCAGCAGCTTTCTGTATCCCTCAATTAAAAATAATTCGGGAGGAATGCTTGAAACACTCAGTAGGTCGTATTAGTCTGCCTCTTAGTTGTGTTATATCTGTCTGTTGATTCATGTCAAAAAAATGTTATGAGACAACACTTACAACTAAGGGCTGCTGTCTGTTTGATGCCAGTTCAATGTGAAATCAACTCTCTATATAGAAAGTTTGTCTGATTTTGCTCAATTTGGAGGCAAAATAGAATTTGGTTATCTTTGAAATACTTTTAGTAACTTGCTTTTGTTTATTTTTTGTTTTTTTTCTTTGGAAGTGTTATACTAATTGATAGGTAAACTCAGAGTTCACGAAGAGAGTATCTCATATCAATATACACAGCATGCTGTCACATTGATAGATTACATAAATTGTGCTGGTCTCCATGCAGTCTACTCAAGTATTTTCATTTTGTGTCAGTCTGAGTGAAGCTCTGTTGACATTGCATCTGAACACGAAAACAATAGACCTTTCGCAAATCGTCATCATGCGATGCATTGTGGGATGGCCAGGGGGCAAACCTCATCAAAATGTTAGCTGACACTCCCGAAGACGATTATTTCAATGCCCTCAGAGATATAATTGCCTGGTGACAGCAGGTAATAGCATTAGACCATTTGCTTTTGTCACTGTAGTATTATTTTTAATGTGGCCCCTGGCCATCCCACAATGCATTGTGCGATGACGATTTGTGAAAAGGTCTATTCAGACAGTGTTCTATATCTTGTGTATTGAGTTCCATTAAATGGTTCAAGGGTTAATACGTATACATAATATTATGCTGGCAGATGAAGCAAGATCTAGTTTTCTTGGTTTAAGTGACAGGATTCCATTGTCCATTGCGTGGCCTTCAAGGAGTGCTGACATGATTTGCCAGAATAGTTTTTGGTCTTCTTTGAAATTATTCCTATACAAGGCATAGAATCTAGCTTTTGTTGCAACACATTGGTTGCTGGGTCATTGTTGGCCTAGAGTGCCAGATGAATTTGATTTGCTTGGTCTTTTTTTCAGGATGATACTTCAATAATGGTAGTTTTTAGGTCTTGATTTTGTAGCCCTCACACTAAAATGGTATTGGTGACAAATCTTAGGGCAATCGTTATGGGCTGATGTACTTATGTAAATTTTTAGACTTGATCGTATTGTTTTGAAACCCCGTTCTTTCTGAATGAGATTTACATTGATACATCAAATTTCAGGAGCGTGTTCATTCAATACTTGTTTTAGTTTCCTATTTATTCGTAATGCTGATAATTTACCAATCTGTTTTTTTTCTAGCCACTTTCTTAGGCCTGGTAATAGGATGTAAGAAACTCAATTTGCTAAAACTCCATTGTACCAATTGCCAGTTAAAATTCACTAGCTTGAACCATTCTTCATGGAAATATTACATAGCTAGACAAAAACCAAATACTTTAAAAAAAAAAATTAAAAAATATTTCTTGATGACTTGCACCCTTAGTGCACATATTTCTATTGAATATGTTTATAGCGTTCTTTACAAGATGCTATCTTGATGCCACCAGAACCACCCCAGCACTACAAAATTGTTTCAGTTGTTGGGCTTTTGAAATTCAATATTTTCATTCGAATCGGCGGTAAGCAACTGTGGCTGGAAAAGCATTTGCCAGTGTGCGTATTTATTTGTCATTTACATTAATTCATTATTATCTACTCGGCATACATTGGTCAGAATCATACAAAACAAGACAACAAGCGAACAGGGTTCTTCTTCATCTTGCAGTATCATTATTGAAAGTCCAAAGATTTTTTTTCTTTACCTTAGTATTCTTGCAAAGCTTCGATCTCTTGTGGCTCTTAATGAGAGTTTAAAGAAGCAGGAAGTGGAATTCAAGGCACAGTGCAAGGTTTGCGTAGGATTCCCATGTTATGTCGGTTATGTTTAGGTGCATTCCTTTTATCTAAGCCATATGGCAGAAACACCAACTGCAATCTCTTACCACAGCATTGTCCATTCATATGTTGTGTTTTGCTGCCTAAATGTTCATGCAGTTTCGCAGTGGTTTTTCTTTCCTGTAGACTGTGTGTAGTATGACAAGACTCCTGCACACCACTTGTGTAGATGTGTAAGAGAGTTTTGTCAATTAGCCCCCTCACTTTTTTATCTCCTTCCTTCTTATCTTTTGCTTTTTGCCTGCTTGTGGGAATTCATTTCTAGATAAGGGAGATCATGATCCACAAAACTAACTTTTCTAGAATGAGAAAGACTCATCTTCTGTGTGATATACAATATATCTTCTATTCTCTGGTATTTCCTTGTGAATAAATCTTCTTTGCTTGCCAACTTCCTCAAGCTACTTGGTAAATTATCTTCATTTCATAGGTTCGCCACCTATCTACTATGACTAGGATAAATTTGTGTCCTTTATCAGCATATCCTGCATTTTACTTCTGAAGTGTTAAACGAGGTGCTTTCCACATGTTTATTCGATCATGATTTTTAATATAGGAGGAGCTAGCGATGCTGCAAGAAAAGATGAATGCTTTGCGGCTTGAAACTTCTAGCGAGGACAATGAAGAAGCGGTCAGTGTATTTAAGTTTTTTAATCTTTTTTCGAGAACCTGTTGCACCTGTATCTGGGATGGCATTGCATTCTCTGGTCAGTGGATTATTTGGTGTGGTTTGGGATTTCTCTTCCATCACATGTACCACTTCCATGTAGATTCTCTTCAAAAGTGGGTCGTTTATAGTATGACCATTATCCAAAGGTTTTAAAAGGGTGCAAATGCATAAGATATGTCCTTTTCTGCTAGTCATACTTCAAACTTGTATGTATTGGAGATTGAAACCAAAATGACTAATCAAACTTGCTTCCTAAATAGTATTGGTATTATGAGATAAATTGTTGATCATGAAAAGCCTACTGTATAAACTTTTAATAGCTAGCCTTATGCACTTTGTCATTGCTGGATAACTGCTCAATGTGCTGTTAAATAGGTTCTGTGAAACTGTACTGGGTAGGTGATAGGTATCTTGTGTATTAGTCATACTTTAGGAAGATATGAAGCATAAGCTATGTACTGGCAGTGTACAACACGGCCTTTCAAGAGCTAAAACCTAAGCATTCTAAAGTGATAGCCCAAAAGGGGCGCTTTCCTCTTTAAGGCGTACTGAATCTCTGTTCTTAATTGACTCACTCTCTGGGGGTATTGCACAGCTCTTGCGTTGCTAACACCCAATTTTGCGACGCTCATTACACCTAGTTTTTTGTGCTTTCTCCATCTATCATTAAATCGTTTCTTCATCTTACATGCAGTTCCAAAAAAGTGTCAATTGTTTTCTGACTGAAAGATGTATTGATATGTGAGTGCTTTGCCCTACAGAAATGTGAAACCAGAAATGCTAATTGCTTTTTGTTGTATTGTTATGGAATTGAAGTACCACTGAAATATGCAGATATGTGTGCTGAACCTGTTGTCACATTGATGCGGAACATATACTATTTCGCCTTTTTTTTACTTATTATTCATTCATTTTCTTTGCTGTAGGAAAGAGTGAGATTGATCGCGGAGCAGTTTGATCGCGACAATGAAAAGTTGCAAAAGATTCGCTTATTGCTGGTTAGTTTCAGATGGTTTACAATATCCTTTTTTTACTAATTGCTATCACGTATTGCATTTCTGGGACAAATTCTTTTGTAATGGCAGCTGGCATGCCAAAGCTGAGATCATTCTAATGCCTACAAAGCAAGCATAATTATGCCTGTTAATGTGAACTCGTGAATAGCGCAGGCTATTTGCTTTTGTCAGTGGGTAAACATTTAGTTTTATATGCTCCCTGGCCATCCCACAATGCATTGTATGATAAGCATTTCCCACAATGCATTGTATGACGAGCATTTGCAAGAAGATTTTACCACCGCAAATTTTGAATGTTGCAGCAATCTTTTCTCTTTTCTTCTCCCAAAGTATTCTATTTTGACTCTGCTTTGACCATGTTTGATTTGGTTTTGTAAGAACTGCATCAATATTTGTAGCTGTACACTGATATCATAGTATCATACAAGGTGTGGTGGGAATGGAATAATGAAACTTTTAAGCTCTATATGTTTTTTTATCTTGATTATAGCTGGTTTGTTCAGTATAGTAGGCCATAGCTTGACTACTGCTATTATAGAAACTATCTATCGTCAGCGGATTTAGTATCTGGAACTTTTCGATTCTCAGGAAAGTTTTTGGTGGCATTTTTTTTTTTTTTTGTTCATTACTGTACCGTTTGGTGCATGGGAGATAGGCCAGCACAGAACTCACTGACAAGTTATGCATATTCTGTAGATTTCTTGCAAGGATCTGTTTGGTAATTTTGATAATGACTATCAAGAAATGTGAATATATTTTGGATATGACTTGGAAGCTGAACAGCAAGTAACTGTATGATACACATGCAGTATGCTTCAAGATGAATTCAGTAATGTTGGGGGTGAGCTTTTTTTTCTTCCCATGTACCATCAGCTCATGTCAAAGTGGTATGATCTTAGTTCAGCAAGAGTCTGCATTTATTTCCTGGGTTGGAACACAGTAGTTCAATACTGAAGTACTGATTTGATGGTAATTTTACCTTGCTGCTTCTTAAGCTGATTTCAGAAGAAGAAATGAGTCGTCGATCTTACATGCTGCTGGACTGAAATCATGAGTTGCTTCTGAGATTTCTGAATGGGTTTAAAGCAATATACCACTCTAAAACGGTATTTCACTTGGTGGTAGATCTTGCAAAAACATGAACACTTGTTTTTATTTGAGCGAAAAAACTTTAGTGTATGGTTTTACAGTGGTGCAGGGCCTCTTCTAGAATTTGAAGAAAGCGTTTGAAATGGGGAGAGAAGGGCAGATTTGAGTCATATTGTCTCCAAAACACTATTGAAATAGGTTTTATATGATCTAAAAGGGCACTTTTGGTTGGATTCTCAGAAGGGCAGTATCCGATATTCGGATGTTTTCTCTCTCTAAAATAGGGCCTGAGTGGTTCTTCTGCAATGGCACGTAAAAGGTTGCTTTTTTTCACTGCTCCTTTGATGTGCAATTTTGCTCATCAGTAACATCATATAAGACTGTTTCTAAGGTCGATGTTGTTCCTTAGTAACTGAACGTTGGAAGGATTTCTCTCAACACTATGAGCAGCATTTTACACCCCTTTTGGAGATTAAGCCAAATTCAGATTCACACATCTGTTCAATGAGTAGTAATCGAACAAGTAAGATGACATAATTCCACTTGTTTTGACCATGCGTCCCACATAATTACCATTGAGAGGCAAAATGACAGCAAGCCAAAGTTCTCACATAACTTTGAAAGCAGATATCTTAGGAACTACAACAGCTTTTTTCATGAAATAAAAAGTGACTGCTATGTTTGTGAAGACTCTATTACCACCCCAAATATCATTTTAGAACTGTAAATTGCTTTAAGTTGTGCAAGCTATGACTTCTCAAGTTGAAGGTTCTGTATTTCCTATTTAGCGGACGTAGTGCAATCGGAACACACCAAGTCATGTCTGCTAATTATTCTAATTATGCTTTCGTACTTGCTGGTAGTTTTTTCGCATCTTTCATCTAGTCTTGATCTTCTGCAGGCAAAGAAGAATCGTGAAATTGCTTCCCTTCAGTGGAAGATTGATGATGTTCCATCACGTGCTGAACTTTCTCAGTATCAACGTCGGTTCATTGAGCTATACAACCAAGGTTTGCCTGCACAGTTTAGCTTTTATGAGTTGTAAACGTGATTAAGAATTTCGATGTCTTGTTTTCTGGTACCTCGCTCAAACGTGTTTCTTAGATTTAGATGAATGTGTTTAATGCATTGCTTGAGTTGTATAAATGTGCTCCTATGTTCAATTTTTTGTGGTCACATTGCATGTTTTCGGTTGTGTATGGTAAATCCTTGATTAAGCGCTTTGAATTGAATGAATTATTGAAAAATATGTGGCTCATAGTGTTAAGAGGAATCCCTCTAATGTTCAGTTACTATAATAACACCATAGACCTTAGAAACGGCCTTCTATAACGTCACTGATGAGCAAAATTCGGAATCATGGGAACAGTGAAAAATATCGAACTTTAAAGTGACATTGCAGAAGAACCACTGAAGCTTTTTCGCTCAAATAAAAAAACAGTGTTCACCATGTGCAATAATATGATTTTATAGTGGTATTGCTTTCAGGTTTTCTATTGCTTAGTGCTAGAACCGACCAGGAAGATAGGGTTAGGTGATGCATCAGAGCAGCTCTTCAAAACCTTTGAAGTTTTTCAGATATTCTCAGTATTCGATCTTCAGATTTGTGGATCTCTGTAGGAACTCCAAGTGACTTTTCACTTTTGTTATGAGTGGTAGACGAATCAGAGTTCTTCCTTTTTGCTAGTGTTGTGCAACCGGGACCCAGTACTTTTTCATCCTATTTTTAACCTGGTAATGTCTTGATGAAATACTATGTCATTGGAAGATCCCATCAAGTTAGGGTTTCCAGGAAGTGAGTATACTGGGAATGTGTACTTTCATGATGGATATGATGAACAAGACCATGAAGTACTGAGGTATGGTCATCCCCACCCCCATGCTACCTGCAGTGTGAGAGTTGCTAGTTCTCGCTTTTCTAGTCATGAGGTTTAATCGCTGCTGAAAAGTTTTTCCCTTTTGAGAAGGCCATTTTCCTGCTCCGAAAATCCCAGAGTAAACCCCTTCCCTTTGAGGTATTCTTCATGACGTTTATTATCTTGTATAAAAAAAATGACAGTTTTCATGCTCTTAGATGCACTCGATTGGGGACTTTGAGTTCTCCTTTGTTGCTATATTCTATGTTTGTGGAATTTAGCTGTTGGAAGCTGAGGAGTGAAAGGATTTATGGCTGCATGATGTCAGAAGACCCTCCAATTGTATCATTATAGTGTTATCACATAATTATGTTTGTATGCATTAGTAGCAAATATATTTGTATCAGTCATGTAGAACTGGCATTCTTCCAATTTGATGAGATATGTGACTAATTAAGTTGTTTCATCATAGAATGTTGCACTGACACTGTTGTATCATCTCTTGTATTCTCCTCTTCTAGTTGCATCCACTCATAAAGAAACGAAACAATTCTATACACTGTACAATACATTAGATGACACAAAACTTTATTTAGAAAAAGAGGTAGGACCCTTTGACAGGCACATTTTTTATATATCTTTTTGTGCATTCGTATATCTTTCTGTTGCAGCAGCTTTCAAGTTCGTTGGACTTTGCTTGCAAATGAGACTGAATAAAGATATGTTCACTGCAGCTGACTGAATAGTCAAATCAGGGTTGCTCTTTATTTTGTTTCTGAAATTTATACTTCTATCATTTGTGCTGCCTGGGGGTTTGTTCAGCTGCCTAACTGACATCAAGTTCCTAACTGACAAGTTCCATAATATGTTGAATAAATGATGAGCGTGTGTGATCTCCGTGGTTTTGAGAATAATTGATATGATTTTAGCATATTCGCTTTGATTAATTATGAACTTTGATTTCCATAATGCTTTTTGATTAAGTCAATTTTCTCTACTTTAAAAGGGAAAATTTTTCTTTGAAATTGATTCCTGCAGATTATAGTAAAGCTATAGTGTTTGACACTTCATTTTGGAGATATGCTGTCGTAATCCAGCTTTATTGCAGTGCATTGGAACATTGTACAATGAAAGGAAAGTACTTTTACTGTGAGTCAGAAATATCAGCAGGTCTGTCAATACTGTTCAGCATTGTACCATGGAGAGATTCACATACACTATGAGAAAAGCTGATTTTGATCTGCTGTAAATTCATAATAGCTTTCCTTTAAAATATTGAAAATTCATCGTCAATGTTTCTTAGATGGTGTTTTCATTATTTTAGGGAACTTATTCTTGATGCACGTATCTTTTGAATTATTTTCTGATATTGTGCAACTAGCATTATACCTAAGCTTGGACACATTCCTGCATGTGTTTGTCTAATGACTATCAAAATTAGTTATGAGATTTTGTGTCTCACCTATGAGCTTGCAGTGCATTTGATCTAAGGAAATATTTTGGACATGTTCATATCGTTACTGAACCTGCTAAAGCTATTAATATGGCTCTCAAAATATAATATCTCATATGAGCTATCAGTCCAGCTATGAATCTTTGCACTCAAAAATAATATTTCGTACTCGTCGTTGTGTTGCAGGTTGGATTACTCAATTCTATTCATGACAGCTTTGAACAGTAAGTTACGTGCTAGTATTCCTCTTGTGTGTGTTATTGGCCAGTTTTTAGGCTATTACTACGTGGTACAGGGATGATTGCATTTCTTATGTAAGTTTCTGAATTAGTGGAATCTTGGTTTTAGAAATATTCATCATTATGTTAGGTGCTAGTCTATAATTTCTGTGAAGTTGAAGCAATGAACGATTGGGATGATGGATACTAGTGATTTCAGTGAAATAGCATTTACACCTCATACAATAAGCATTGGCCCTAGCACTCTTTAACAGTGTAGACAACACAATCTGAAGTTGTGCATTGCTCAAAATCTTGCTGTAGCTCTAAAATGCTTGAAGTGAGGCTGTATGTTTCAGTTGCAGTCTCCTGGTATTTTCTTGGAAGAAATTCCAAATGAAATCAGGAACACAACAACTACAAAACTCTAGTAAACTTATTGTCTCTGCCAGACATGAGCTTTTTTGAGCATCTCAGATGTGGGGGAGGTGGGGCCTTAGTAAACTCTTTTCTGCTGAAACAGTGACAATGAAACTTGGCAGGGTTTTAGATAACCTTGGGCCCAAGCTGTGAGTTTATCACTCTGCTCCGCCTCAAGTCAGCTCACTCGTTCAACACACAGCTTGGGCGAACCTCGCAGGAAAACTGCAGTCAAAGTATTCTAACATTTAGTGTGATAATTAATCGGCAGATTGTCCATTTCAACCAATTAAACTTCTTCTTATAGCAATCATAATTTGTGCACGTGCTTTATAAAACAATCATTTCAAAATCAATCTCTGATTGGATTAGAGTGAGTTGTGATGGTAGGGTGTGCCAATCAGAATTCAGGGATTTTGACACGTCCAGATTGTATGCAGAAATTTCCTGTGAGGATCTACCAAGCCCGGAATTAGCGGAGTAGCGTTGACAATAGGAGTAAGCAGCATAGAGAGTGAGGGGTTGGCACCCAGGTTAGGTTTTAAGCGGAACTTCCGCTTGAGCAATTGTTGTGCCGAAGCGAAGCGTTTGCTGCAGCGAAAAACTTCGCTTCAAAAAAGTTGAATGGGATGCAACTATTTTTTTCGCCTTGAAGAACACGTGCAGCGCACATTACAATTACTGCGCATGCGCCAAAGCAAAAAACTTCGCTTCACCAGTACTTTCGCTGCAACTTTCGCTCAGGTGGAAATCCACCTTTAGACAATTCATTGTGTATCTATTACTGGTGTTTGTATGTCAGCAGGTGGTCTATTGTTTTGCTGACATCATTGTATATGTGGAGGTATGCGTAAAACATAGTAATTTCTCGCATATCTAGAAACTGCATTTTTTTTACATCGAAGATTCACATGAACCATGTTGCATGAAACGTATCCGAAGTATTTCTTACAATTTATCACAAATCTTGCCAAGTTGTGTCATGGTTGTTTTTTCACAAAATGTTTAGGACAGAGAAAATAAGAAAGAGTTGGCTCCCTCCCAAAAATCATCTCAGATAAGGTAAAATATGAGCATTTAAAGTTTTAAACTGGATATTTCGCTCTACATCCATAGAGCATCATCAGCAGTATATATGGATATAAATGGATACCCATCTAAATTAGTGAGACATATCATTCACAATGAGGTAACGAAATGTGAAACGCAAGTAGTACCCAGCAACTAGTAGCACAGAAATATCCAATTTTGTCAGACCGTAGCGAAAATGGAACTGAGAATATTGAGGATCCTGCTCTTGTCTTACCTTTCGCTGTTCATGTAGGCACAAAATTAGCCAAACAACTTAGGAAAGATCTCAATCAAGCCTTACCACCAAATATACAGCCCCGGATTGCTTACAAATGCAAGAAACAGGTATTGAGATTTCAATTAAAAGATAGAACTCAAAATTGCAATGACCATAACCTTGCTTATCAGTTTATATGTTCATATGATAGCTGTTCAAGTGTCTATGTCAGAGAGACAGGTCAGTGTGTGTCAGAAAGACTTCGAGATCACACATTCAGAGATCAAAATTCGCATGTTATGAAGCACAGTCTTGTCACTGGTCATCAGATTAACAGTAATGATTTCACTATTCTCGGGACGACCTACAGAAACACTAAAAGAAGAAAATTAGCAGAATCTTTCTACATTATAGAAGTCCAGCCAAGTTTAAGTAGTCAAGACCTGTCACTACCTATCAAATTTTTTCATTGAAGTCCTAGAACTGTACTATATTTCAAACATTACACCAATGATCTTTTATATCTGTTGTCTTTTGTACAGAATTTTAACTGTTCTTTTGTCAAAGTAAAGCTATTTAGTTAATTAGGGTTTATTGAGTTTCTGCTGTTTGCATTTTATCTGTAACTGTATGTATGCTGGCCATATTGCTGATGATGCTCAATGGATGTAGAGCGAAATATCCAGTAGTTTAATATGAGCAACAATGTTGTCTTCACTGCTGCTTCTCTTGATTTTGTTTGTTATTTAAAGTTTTCTTTGCTAAAGACAGACAAATGTATAATTTCATAGAGAGCTTCTTGATTTATGGGCAAAAGAATGCAATGGGGCGTAGTGGCCTTTTCTTTCGTCAAGATTTCTGTAATCAGCTGTTTCATGAGGTGAAATTCTTGTTTAAGATTGATGGACGTATAGTTGTGTCTTCTTCGTCCATCCATTGCTTTGCAAAATGTAGAGACTAGAACATTGATGACAACTGCTCAGCCGAAGTCGAATTACCTGGTAGCCATTGTCGTCATTGACTTCACGCACAGTCACTACTACATGACGTTCCACCACAAACAATGTTTCTGAACAAGTTTTTCTTCTGGTTTCATAGGTGCGTGTCCTTTCATGAACATTATGATACTGGCCCTGGAAAGTGTGTAGTGTTTCAAAGTGTTTCTCGTTGCTCCCTATTTGTCCTTCTACACACATCTGTGCAGTTCATGATCATTATCATGTGTTGTGTATCTGCATATTTTGCAGTGATTTCAAAAGCAGGTGGCGGTGAGCTCAATGGAACGTCTTGTGCCAAGTCTTTTAGTCTTAATGTCAGCAACGTTTCGGGAATTGACATAAAGAGATAAGGAAACATTGACAATTTTTAGAATTTGAGCCACCTGCTTCCATGCTGCAATCTGATACTGAGAAAATGCTTGAAACTTCTAATTTGTTAGTCAAAGGATTCATTTCTCTGTGATTCCATGTATGTAGAATTTCCTGTACTGTTATTGCACTATGTGCGTCACCCACGAATGGTCTCCATTGAATCTTGATGTTGTTTCCATATCACCTTTCTTATTCACCCAGGGCATCTTCATCAACTACTGGGAAGGATGAGTTTCTACAGCAGCTAGAAAAGATTGTTCAAGGTGTAATGAATAACAAAAATAATGTGAGTTTGTTTTTGTTCGCTGCTGTTTGTGTATGCTATGTACTTATTCATACTAATTAATGCAGAGCAAATCTTGTTGGACAAAAGTTGTGGGATTAATCTTTGCAGATTTTCATTCAATCTGCCCGCATTCAGCCCGCAAATTTTCTGGCAGAATTAAGAATTTGTAATCATTTGTCACGCAATTCACCCATTTCGGATGAGTGTTAGCAGCATAAGCATACAATGTAAGGTTTGAATCAAAATTCAAAAAAACTCACCTCAAAATCTTATTAAATGCAACTAAAATGATATATGTTTTTGATATTCAAAGACAAAATGCATGGCCTAATAAAACATAATACTTAATAGTCAAAATGTGAATTAGCTACGGAAAATGTTTTCGCACATCATGAAGTCTCAGGGTGTTCTTATTTAAATGCTAATCTAATAAAATAGCTGCAATCCAAGGTTTTGTGCTTTCATAGTTGTCTGCCAAAAGCATGAGAATTTCCAACCCATGGTTTTTTGGAGCGTGTTTTCGCAAATGCAATAGCCATGTTCAATGCTTTAAATTAATGAGCTTGTTCATGTACTGATCAACAAGCGATAATGGTCGTGTTTCGGTTCATCTATCTTATGACTTTTCGCATAGGGAGGTCTTTTTTTATATTTTGTTTTGTATGTGTTTAAGATGGCTGTATAATTTGCTTGTTGGAATGTTTTGTCCGAGTGGTGTAGGGGTGTAGGGATTCTCTCAGCATAGTGTGCAGAGGGGTTCAATCCCCCCCTTTTTCCTCAATCCCCCCCTTTTTGGCATCCCCCCCTTTCTAAAATTTGTCCATTCC
>JAOBRC010462011.1:0-11876 GCA_027575255.1 Scolionema suvaense
GAGCTTAGTCCAAATTGCCGTCATTGTTCCACGAACAAAGAAACTAACGCTAGTCATGTTTTAGTCATGTTTTCAGACGCAGTGCGGCCAGCACCTTATGTTATCCGTTAAGGTAGTACTTTTTGTAAAAAGGGGGAAGACACAAGCATACGTTTATCTGTGAACTATCACAGCCATAGATCAAAAACTGAGTGTTTTTCAAAAACATGGTTCTGAAATCACTGTCGGGCACATTGCTCCTCTGGAGACAATGGACAATGCAAATTTCTCTTTTAAATTTACCTTGTTTTTCAACTCTTCGCCCCATTGATGCTCGTTAAAAAATCAGAATCATTGAGATCAAGGAGATACCTGCACAATCAGACCATTTAACTCAGAAAATACTCATAATAGGCTCCCAAAATTTTCCTACATTCTTGAACTGTCAACAATATGCTACCTTTCCTTATCATCAGACTTCTCTGAATTATCAACAGTCTTGTCATTTCCGCATTCGTTACCTTCAGCATTGGGACTATCTTTCGCACCATCTCCGCCATTCCTCTGGTCTTCACATTGTACTTCGTCGCCGACATTATTGTTGTCCGCAGATGTTTCGAACGGCTCGATGTGAAAGCGATTCAATCCTCGTCTGTTGCGAGCAATTTCAATTGCATAGAACTGGACGCGAGGAACTACATAAAAAAGACCGCAAGGCAATTTTACGAGGAGCATAAATGTGCGATTCACCAGGTACTTGTCTCCCTCTCGGCTCATTCCTTCCAATACGGTAGTTTATTAACCTAATTCGAAACTGACAAGAACAAATCGGAAATACAACAGCTGTTGGAGCATCCTGTTGCGATCAAGACAAAAATGAAAGAAGAACTCCTTAAAAATCATACAAAAACATCGTCCAGGCAACACACAAACTCCCTCGATGATATCGCTAATGTTTTGCTCCCAATTTCAAAGTCACGCATGCGCAATCACATACTCCAACAGTACAATATCACCAAATCTTACCTATGATTGTATTCTTCTCGGAATAATCGCCTTTACAGTCTCTCCTATAAAGAAAATTAAAACATGGCGTAACGAGACAGTAGTTCCAGAGCTCTTCAGTTCTAACGTCAAACAGCTACCATCATGATTTTTCGTGATGTCATCGGAGTACGTGGCTGAACACCTTATCGGGCGAAACTTTGTCGGGCGAAAGTGACGAATTTTTGGTTCGGTGACGAAAATTTAGCCCGACAAAAAATTTCGCCCATCGTTAATATTGCACATAAAAGAGGCGTTCTTGGCTTTCAAATTATTCGTCGGGCGAAAGTGACGAATTTTTGGCTCAGTGACGAAAATTTCGCCCGACGAAAATTTCGCTCCAAAAAAGTTTCGCCCGATAAGGTACTGCCACTTTCTGAGTAACACATGAGCTTAAACTACATTTAGATCTACACAAAAATCGAAGTGACTAAAAAATGACAATACCGGCATCAAAGTTGAGATACTTCGAGTAGTATTACATTAAAACCATGCATAATTAGTGGCGAGATGGTAGTTGCTGGACTTTAGAGCTAAATATCTCTACAACTATACCAGCTTCTGCTGTGAAATCAAATTTGCATACATGTATCGTGTTTCACTAAGCTCTATCATTTGTTAATGTTTCATTTTCGACCATTCTCCCATTTAAAGCTTCATAGACAAATGATATCAAATTCATAAAAAGCAGGAGAAAAATTGACCGCGTTTCAACCAAATTAACAAGTCACAATTTAAAACATGAAGCATTCCATAATCTCTCCCATTTTTAGAAAAAAAAAGATTCCTTTTAGATGACACTTCCTAGGGTGGGGGCTTATTCGAGGGTGGGGGCTTATTTGTCAGAAATTGGTTTTGGGGTGGGAGTTTATTCGAGGGGGGCTTATTCGAAGGAGGGGGCTTTATGTTAAGCATCATAGAAATACGCTGAGGCTCAAACAACTAATCAGGGCAGGACCAAGGAGAGACGCAGTCAAACAAAGTGTTTCGAACAGACTTTTTCGCAACCAGTGCATTCTGGGATGGCTAGCACAAGTGAAAAAGGTCTTAGCATTATACTGACTTAAGAACATAATGAAAGTACAACAAAAAGCAAAGCTAGTTTTGCAAGAAAGAAGCTGAAACGCATTGAAATAGTGGAATTCGATCAGAATTGGTCTGCTTCAATAGGTCAGTCGCAAAATGTAATTCCACATGTTGCTCCTAAGTTGCAAAAATTAATTCCGCAATTTGTAATATTTTAGCATGTCTTAATATCTTCATGCTGCTCAAGCTACTTTATTTTCAAAGAAAGGAGACAAATTTTGACTATAGCGACGCATTTCAAACTTCTATTACATGATTTTTTTTTATAAGCAACTTAGAATTTTGGTCAGATCTCAAGTTGCTTATTTGTCAGCCAAATTCTAATGCTGAAGTTGCTTAACGGTTGCTTAATCTTTTTTCCGTGTTCATGTCAGAAAAAAAAGAGAAGCTAAAAATTTTACATGCAAGCAAAAAAAAGTTGCTTATGTGCCATGGCTGTCCAGAATTGAAGTTGCTTAATGATTTTTTGATTTCAGTTCAGTTGCTTATAAAGGAGATGCTTATACAAAAAAATCGTGTATCACTTAATCAGGATTCACATATTTTTATTATCAAGCACGTGACAAACACTTGTAAGTCCAATATTTCTGGATCACGAAATAAGTACGGCCTTGACAGATATATCAACAGATGTCCCAATAAGAATATAAAATAAAACCGTACACTGACCGAAGAAGGGTTCCAAAATTGTACTCATCTATTTTTCCTTTAAACTGTTCGATAAAAGGACGCCACACCTGTGCGAAGCACAAAACACAAAGTTACATCACTGGTGGAACAAAATGTAGAGGATGACAACCTTCAATAAACAGCAAAATGTACTTTAAGCGAGATTTGGATGCATCTTAAGCTTCTATCCTATACAACATACATAGGCAAATATACAAGCCTGTAATTTGAGAAGTCGTGCTACATAAATCATGAGGTTTTAACATGAAAAAGATGCAGCAACCAGCAAAGATAGACAAGACGTTTCTTAATTATTTACTCAAAAACAAAACACACTCCAACAACAGCAGTCTACTGCATCAGCCCAAGTAGAAGTTGTCAGGTACTCATGACTAAATCCTCCAAACACTTCCAAACACTTCCATAATATATTCAACACGGTTTGGTTTAGTTTTGAGGAATTTAATTAAATCACCACAATATAGCAATAGAAATGACAAAAATACGCACTGCTTTGGCTTCTTCCGCCTTAAGGATTTGTTCATCAATCACATCAATCTGAAAAGGTTGAACAATACAGGAGAAAAAAACGAGAACCAACTGATAGGCCTCACCTGGTAGAAAACTATACACAGGAGAACTTAGTATAAATTTTTAGCCACATTTTCAAGGAAATTATTTGATGCCCCACTGGTCATAGGAATGATACTTCAACTTAGAAGCGCAAATCACAAATTCATATCTGGGCATGTGACTACATGCAGTGTAAAGCAGCAAGAACATGTGCAGAAATGTATCTTCACAAAGACTGAATATTTGGTCCCGTTATTAAAAGGCATCATCAGCAGGCAAACAGCCACATTGACTGACCTATACATGGACTGAAAAGCTTCGTCTCTTTCGCACAGTGAAGGGCAGATACTGTACAATGAGAAACCTCATCCAACGAGCATAAATACTGCGCACATCATCCAAAGATCTTTCCAAAAGCTTTAAACTGTGTGCCCATATCGACGGGCATCCAAATAAATCAGTGCCTCTGAAAGTCAAGTCAAGTACCAATTGCTCTTGTTCCAGATTCAAACCCCGTGGAACCGTGTTCAAACATGGAACCGTGAACCTGTACAGTCCCCATACACGGATTCTACTGTATGGCTATATGAAGCTAATCAAACAGTTGAATAAAACCTGTCATGGAGCACTACCATCCAATGCCAGACCCTGCTTTGTGTTCACCAAAAGGAACTGTGCTCAAAGCTTTCCTGGCAGGGAAAACTCTGGAAGGGCAAGGCATGAGTTTGATTTCCAGAAAAAGTGCAGCTTTTTCCATGTTTCTAAAAGGATCTTGTTTTTAACCTTGAGGTGCAGTCTGTGGCGTTTAATAGTCAATAGCAACACGGGACTAAAATAAGCCCTGCCGGGAAACATCAAATTCCCCCGAAATCAACATCATTCCATGACATAGTACATGAGTTTGGAGGTTGTAGTTGATCGTAATAGTTCATATACTGGAGAAACACCTCACAGTTTCAGCGAGGGTTTCAGTACTATTACATTAAATGCAAAAAATTTCAGAAAAAACAAACGTCCAAAAATAATAACATCCGAAATTTCTACTTGTTCAAAAATTTGACTGCCGAGATAGCCTCAAGTCATGAATAAACAGAAAATCTTGAAAGCTTGTTTCAGGAACATTAAATATTATCAATCATGCTGCTTCCACCATGACTACAAAAATTATGTTGTCATACACATTTTCATCGTCATCAACTTCAGTACGTCTCTTCCAAGTCATGATCGAACTTATTGCAATATTCATGCATCTATCAATCCCTCCAAGCTATATATCGCTCTAAAACCATATTCCATTTGGTAATAGATCTAGCAAAAACATGAACACTGGTTTTTATTTGAACAAAAAAGCTTCAGTGGTTCTTCTGTAATGTTACTTTAAAGTTTGATATTTTTCACTGTTGCTCTGATTCTCAATTTTACTCGTCAGTGACGTCATATAATACCATTCCTAAGGTCTATGGTGTTCCTTAGCCAACATATACACCAATCATTCGAACAAAGCAAAATTTAGACTCGCACTATGTTCAATGAGTAGCAATTTAACAAGTAAGATGAGATAATTCCACTTGGCCTGACCATATGCATCTTGCATAATTACTTTTGAGAATCAAAGTGGTAGCAAGCCAAAATTTCCTCAGTGATAAAAAATTGCCCCTTAGAAGCATTATGAGCTCTCCTGCAAGGAGAGAACATTCACGTCGATCTTCCTTGGTGACTAAAAAGCTGGAAAAAGTCCAAGAATAAACCAGAGGCACATGTTTGTGAAATGATTATGTCAGTGTTTGAGAATGCTCATAAGATAGTAGCAATCGATGATAACAATGACAGGATTCTTGGTAACGATTCCTGTGTATTTGTAACAAAGAATACTGAATCTCTGAAGACATCTGCCAGGCAAAATACCTCAGTATTATACACGAGAAAGATATCAAATCCCACTTCCAGAAACGTCCGAAATTCGTCACAAAAATTGATAATCGTCAATAAATACTTTGTCTTAAAATACTTCGTCTGAAATGTTTCGGTCTGAACTATTTTGCACTTAATGTAGTTCCCATATTCTCAATTCTGCTGAGTTGTGATCGTCCAGTTGCAGATGAATGTTTTAAAACCATTGCATCTAGCTACAGACACATTTGGAAAAAAACAATTGCAGAGTCAATATCAATATAATACTGAACAAACAACTAATTTAAATAAAACCAATTTGTCTATATCCATAATATGACAACACGTTTTCTGGATGAAGAGGTAACAAAACACCCGAGTGAAAAGATTGACACAACAAGAAGTAGGTAATGAAACTTGAAGTGTGACACTGACACTCCCCGTTGACAGCAGAAATCTGCTATGATGTAATGGCTGCAGGACCCAATTGATTTGCAAATGGATACAGTAAACTCTCCAATTAGCAGACACCGTCGGGAATTGAGGTCAGTGTCCGCTAATTAGAAGTGTCTGCCTTCTAGAAAGTCTTGCAATGTGAACAAGAATTTTGATAGCTAATAGACGCTACTAAGGTATGTTTAAGGTAAAATGTGAGTTAAAAGAGGATACAAGGTTGTGATGAGGCATGGAAGTTAAAGTGCCCAACACCTCATGAGATAAAACTGATCACTTATCGTTGAAGTCATCGGGAAGAAGTTGAATTGAAGGGAAAGATATGGCCTAGAGGGGCCAATGATCTAACACGCTTATGGTCAAGACAAAATTGTAAACTGGGCGAAAGAGAAACTCAATTATGCAAAAAGTGACTTAAACTTCAAAACTAATAAGAGCCTTCAACACATGATCAAAAAAATGTGACGTGTATCTCATCTTAGTGCTTGCTTTTGATTTGTTTTCAATAGTCCGCTAATAAGAGAGGGAAAAAAAACGATTTCTATCATTTCGTGCAAAAAAACAGTCCACTAATTAGAGTGTCCACTAATTGAGTGTCCGCTTTGTAAAAAGTTTTTTACAAGGTTTTGGCTGGAGCAGGATTGGGGAAAATAAATTTGCCCACTAATCAGAGAGTTTACTGTAACCGAGACTGCCTGCAGCAGTAAACCACAAATCGTGAAAGAGGTGAAAAAAATTAGACACTAGTGTTGAGAACAAACCATGTGTGTTGTACCAGGAATTGTGACCTGGACGAAGCTTTCAAAAACATTTTAAGGCTCCAACACTCAGCACCACACAGGATGAGTAACCACCACTATGTAACATAGTGTGAACCTTCCCCCTCCCCTCCCCGCCCCCATTGGATTAATTTTTGCTAAATTCGCAAAATTAAATCCACGCAAAATTTATCAAAATGACGTCATACATTAATCCCAAAAAGTTTCAACGCGACAAACTTTCGGATTAAAAACTGTCCAAACGTTATTAGCGCCGAAAATATCATTTTTTTAACTTTTTGGGAAATGTTTTTTTTTTAATTTTGATTTAAAGTCAAAGGATTCTAAATGGCGGGAATAAAAGAAACCTAAGCAGTGGAAGATCTGTTCGCTGACCTTGATTGTAACAAGCATGACGATCACATAACGAACTTTGCGAACACCTCAATAGGCTGTTCTTTAAACAAAAAAAACAGATATTCGAAGTGGAAATTTTGTCTCAAATTTTTGTCCGAAATTATGAGAAATGTGTCCAAAAGATTTTTCGCCAAAGTTTTTTCTCCGAAACATTGTCCGCCGAAACTTTTGGGGATTAATGTAAGCTGACCAAAAGCAAATGCAACTAACTTTTCGATCGTTAATCGATAACAATTTGCTCCGACTCATTCTTTCTCTACACGTACATGTTTCAATAATCTCCTCTATTTCTTTCATTAATGCTCAATCACTAAATCACTTCCAACTAAGTTCTCTGCAAATCTCTGATTCGCAAAAATTAATCCACGCAAAACGCCCCAAAAATTGGACTTGCAAAAATAAGTCCACTTCTTAAAGGAGAACAACGGTCAAAAATGATGTTTTAGCAGATGATAGGGCTCATTAAATCATGACATGTAGTTTTTACTTCACAACAAAAGCTCATGTAGTTCTGGAGATATTCAGTCTCAAAGTCCGGCATCTACCATCTTGATTTTTCATGACGTCATCGAGCCACGTTGCTAAGAGTCACCATTTCCTTAGTAATGCATGTACCAGAGTTACTTTCTCAAGTGGATCTTTAACATAATGAGCTAGCTCTATAAGAAAACAAAAGAGACAGTCCTTCACAATAATTCTACACTGAGTATTTTGTCAATGAAGTTTAGATAATTTGAGTAGTGCCCCAGTGACATCATGCATAATTATTGGCAAGATGGCAGCTTTTGGACTTTGCGAAAGTTTGGGGTTGAATATCTCTAGAAGTTCACATGCTTTTGCCATGAAATAAAAGCTGTGCATCATGTTTTAATGAGCTCTATCATCTATTCAAATATCATTTTTGACCATCGTTCCCCTTTCAGGTAGATTTACCCTTGTAAGATCTTGTTTAGTTACAAAATATGGTGGGTGGCATGATCTTTGCGTGAAGTGATGTTTTCTAAACAACTTCTCGTCATTCGATTTTGCAAATTTCAAATTTCTAAGAGCTATACCAGGGTTCTGCCTAGGATTTTGTTAGTGCCGGGTGCTAGGAGATTGAGTGCAGATTATGTTCACTATGTTAAAGCTTGAGACCTATGCTTATGTGTTGGAGTGATTAGGAAACACTGGAAGGAGTGGTGGGCGGTTGATGATAAGCACTGGGCGGTACCGCCCGGCGCCACCCACCGTGGGCAGAACCCTGCTATACACATACAACTTCTTAATATGGTTGTAAGAATTGGGGTAGCTTACTCCCCTCCATACAACTGAAGTTCTTAAAAAAATCTCAAAAAAGTAAAACAAGACTTCCAGACAGCACTGTCTTCACCTTCAAATTCTTGAAGTATCTTTTGAACTGTCGGTAGATAATATCATCATACCTATGGAAAACAAAGAACATGGAAGAACAACAGACATCAACAAACTAAAACTTACAAAATACTCTTTATAGGTGATATGCCTAACAGCCTTCAGATTTTACTCAGCCAAATACATCTCACTCCTGCAGGCACCATTCCCTTATTAGCTACCCTAGTTTATCCATTTTGACAAGTAGTGCAACAACCAAAAAAGGAAACAATTCTCCATCCTCTAAAATATTTCTAACAACTACCTTAATAAGGGAAGGTATTCTCACAGGAAGAAAGTGTCGCAAATTTCGAAGTTTTCGGGCAAATCCGCAAATTTAACTTTGTTTTCTTAGCTCTTATTCCCATGACATTTATCGTGAAACTAAATTTCTTCAAAAGTTCATAAGATTCTTCAAACTTACCTTTGAACTAAGGTCAGCAGTCACTTTCGTAGATACATGCAGCTATATAACATTATTTTGGAGGAGAAAGATGTGGAAAAAACTTCAAAAAAAAATTGAAAAATGTTTAACCGTGAACATTTACTTTTTTGAAATCTTTGAAATCCTCCACCAAGAAAATTGATTCCCGTAAAAATACCTTTCTTTAAATACTGCCCTCATTCTCATCTACAGCATGCAGTGTCAGCCACATTCGATTCCCCGCAAATATAAAGCGGCCAGTTAAACATATCAAGTGGAGATAACAACCATTTTTTACAGCCTCTGAATTTGGTAAAGTAGGAGCAAACTATCTGAGTGTGCCCTTCATCAACATGTAGTAAAGTGGATCAAACACGTATTGAAACAAGACAGAGAATTTGCGGAATCCTGCAATTACCTCATCAAAAATCCTGCAAAAGAAAAATGTGATGTCATTAAAAAAATAGGCTATAAAACAGAATTTTAAACACAAAGCAACCATGGTTACATATGTTCACAACAAAACTTCATAAAAATGACCATTTTGCCCAAAAATTAATAACACCCACAACCAACAAGATCTCTATCAGATGTGGCACATGATATAGACAGCATAAAACAAAAACTGCTATATGTTTCACACTAAACCTTACAAAACATAACGAACAGATCTTGCAACATCATTCTTGAACACCCTAAAAAGAATACCATTTTTGGAAAAGAACAACCAAGCCAAAGAGCACCAAGATTTCTCTCAGATAAGACACTTAATCAGATCCCATAACTAATATTGGTGTTAAGTTTTTACCAAAAATTAGAGAGGATCATTGAATAGATTTTGGAAAACATTTATTAAAACTTAACCATACATTTTGACATGCATTGTGACACCCATGAACACACATGGTCCATGTGATAACTGCAAATAGTCTTCAGTTTCACATCAAGTGACAAAAAGAGAAAAAAAATGGGAACAGATTTCAAAACATTTTTGTAAAAATGCAATAATAGCCATGCTCGGATGGCAAAGGCAAACCGCACGTTGAACAAAAGGTTTCTAAAAAATACAACTTCATGCTAAATTCAGAAAGAATCCTTGAACAGCCATGGGGGAAAGCAACCTCAATTTAAATGACTGTTCCACTAAAGCCTGAGTCCAAAAATGCGCCCAAACTTCATGTAAAAGGGTTTCACCACAATGCCCTTCCTATAATACGTTGTAAGAATGATTCATTGTATGATCAAATGGACGAAAAAGCAGCAACTTGTATGGCAACCTGCAATCAATTTGATTCTTTTTTTCTTTCATTCCTACATAAAGAAAACAAATGAACGTAACAGGAAGTATAAGAGAGCACAAAACATTTCTAATGGGCTTCCATAATATCACCTTGAATGGTGGTGGAGGAGCAATTAATAGCCGTGGAAGTGCCAGGGTGACGGCTGAGAGTGAATTTAAAATCTTCTGCATTCCATCCAAAGGAATGGTAGACTGAAACGTCTGTTCTTTCGAAGTCACCCAGGCAGGTTGTGTCGTACAATGCAGATGGTGATATTATGCAGTTGAAGCAGTCTGAAGCAGTCTGAAGCAGTCTGAAGCAGTCCCTTTATCGTTTTGAGCTGATGTGTATTAAGGACGACTTCTCTAGTCTAAAGGAATGGGTGTTGAGCCAAAGTAGGAAATATAACTCAGCTACAATCATAGGACTATTCAATCAATAGAAGTAGGGTGCGTCTTAAAAATATCTGATACACAATAATGACACACTTACATGGTTAGCTTTAGTTGAGTTGGATCAAATTTATGGATGAGCTGCAGAGAAGAACATGACACTGATATAAACATGATCCCAAGATACACCTTTTTTTTAATAAACCCAGATTTTTTATGTCGCCCCCAAATGTTATTTAACAAATCACTAAAAATCGCCCCAAAAGTTGTTTAACAGTTTTTTAAACTTATCACCCTTAGTGATGACTCAGGTCTGCATCAGATTCATAATCCTAGCTTAGATATCTATTAGCAGCTATTTGTAATGGTCACAGTAGATGCTGACAATAACAGTGGAGATATATACTGCATTTTGTATGGAGTTAATTGAACGCTTTTACAAAATCTTTGCAATCAGATGGAGTTGTTTAGTTGCTAAAGTTAAATTCGCCCCATCTCAGTTGTTTATAAGCCGTTTAAATTTTGAGCCTTTTTCAGGGCAGTTGTCTATTTTCAGTGTTGTTTATAAAAAAAAAGCTGTAGACAAAAGACAAGGCTCCTGCCTTCAATAATTAAGATGCCCGCATATAAATCTTCATCAAGAATGAACAAACAGAAGAGACAAAAATACATTTTCCAAACACATCACGGGTATTTACACATGAATGGTCTATTCGACGGTCCACTTCTTCTTCCAAATACAACTGCAGTTTACTAGACAATAGAAAGATTGAAAACTTACAGCATCATTATACAATGGCTCCCTTAATGGTAAAAGGTAGACTACACCGTGCAATTTTATTGCTCCGTTAACCCATCCCCAAGAATGCTTCTTTGGTTGGCCAAAAATAAAAGCATTTTAATCCAGATGTCATCTGCCACAACAACATCAACTCAGATATTCCAATCTCGTTCTTGTGCAAATCACTATTAGCATACATCTGCCAAGAAGTTGTTTTGATTGCCTTAAGAATTTTAATGAACTCCACTCTGAAGGCACCTTTGCCATACAATTTCATTTTAAAATACCAACACTGAAAATTGAATTCCCACAAGTGATGGGGAATATATACAGCGTCATAGAATGATTGGCACTGCAAAAAAGCACAGCACAGGGATCAAAACAACTTTGAAAAAAAAGGTAAGATCTGCAGTCTCGCGAGTCTGAGACCAATGAAACAATCCTTTTTTAACCCTGCTAAGCCCGGGGGGGTCCAACGGACCCAACCCCACATATTTTCTGAAATTGTGTAAAAACAACGAAAGGATGAAAGCTGTGCTTTGGTGACTTTTCCTAAATATTATCTGGGAACAGTTTGGTAAAAACATTTTTTGACCACTGTCGTCATTCAGCTGTATGGTGGCCCAGGACTGCCATAAACATTTTTTGAGTTATACTTATCATTTTTCATGAAAAAATAAATAAATATAAAAATGCTTTTAAAACCGAATCACGTTTGAAATAGAATTGAAATAAAAA
>JAOBRC010462122.1:0-11874 GCA_027575255.1 Scolionema suvaense
ATTGAGATCTTATTTTCGCTTCGAGCTTGGCGTTCATAAGTTCTAACTGTTCTACCCTCTTTCTAAGATTAATGTTTTCTTCTCGCAATTCAGCTGACGCCGCTATCTGCTCACGTTCTCTCTCTTTTTTGGAAAGTCTCGTTTTTCTTTGAGAATCGCAGCTTCGACTTCGGAATTCTCTATAATTCTCGTCAAACGCCATGAAAGAATCTGTGACTTTACATTTTGGGCGATTCATATCTTCAATGCAGTGTTTTCGACGCTTTCGTTCTGGTCTTCGCTCTGTAGTCCTTGAATATCGTGACATTGATGTGTCGTGACCACTGTCCGAAGCTACCAGCACATTTTCACCTCTTTCATATTGCCTAGCCAATGATCTAAGTTTTTCATCAGTTATGTTCAAGCTCAGATGATCCAGTCCAGCTGAATAATTTGAAACAGAGTTGATATAAGTCTGAAGACATGATAAAGAATCAGTGTTCGTGGCTTCCAAAGTCAGAGGCTTTGAAGCTGATGCGTGTCCTGGTAAAGATAATGTTAAGGAGGAAAGAGAAGAGCGACCTTTCGAGAGAAGTTTATCTAATATCGATAATTTCTCACTTTTAGTCAAGGGGGTTTTATAATCCCTGGAAATAATTTCATGATACGTGATGCTACTAATATTATTGAAGCCTTTGGCCTCTTGCTTTCTTTGCTTTCTTGAAGGAAGCATAACACCAGCTGGCGAAGCGACGTCTGTGTCAATCAGGTTTTTGCACGAAGCCTGGCTTATGGTCGCATCATCCTCTATCGCAATACTGGCAGTATCTGTGCTGCAACGTGTTTCTATTTTACTAGTGCTATCTGAGTCACCTGATGAGGTACCTTTCAGGACCTGTGCACATCCTCCATACTCTGCGCCAGTATTTTCCACATCGAATTCATTAGATATTTCTAGGGTAACAGGTTTGGAGATGGTCTCTGAGTCGCTTTTTTCTGTTTCTTCGCTTGATGATGGTTCAGCCATATCACAGTCCTCACATTCCAGATCCTACTCTTGCATTATCCAAACAGACGCTAAAAATAACATAAAGAAGTGAATGAAAAAAAACCACAGAAACGATATTCAATAGTGTTGTCATTGAATCAATGACCCTTGCCGCATGCTGATGGTTGAAGTCGTGACAGTAACTATGCATTGCATTTGACACTCTGCAACTAAATCATGTGTCACTGCGTATTTACACGATCTAGCTCTTACGATTAAGTCCCATAGAAAAACACTCGTGAGCGTATGCTATACACTTGCTGTCTCATATTAGTGTTACGGCATCATCTGAAACGATGCAAAACCGACACTTCAAAGAAACATTCTTAGCAAGCAAAGGTCATAAATATTTTACATTCTCAGGCTTCGGGCTTTCCTGACACACTGTACAACTCATTAAGTATTCTTTTATGCATTATGCAATGCGTTATGCAAGACGTTGGGAGAAGAACGTGCAACGAAATTCAAGATCAGAAACTAAGCACGTGATACTCTTTGACCGCTACGAACAGCAGAAGTACTGTAAATCACAGTGGCAAAAAGAGTCATCAAATCAAGCAGGACAGCTTTAAAATTAGTTACGAATGTACACGAGAAATAAATATGCCTTCATCCCAGTGCTGTTTTTTCTTAAAAAATAGTTCTAACAAAAGAAGCAACCCCACAAAGGACTTGCAAAGTTTATAAACAGATCTGACCGTATAGTACTTGCCAGAAATGCAAAACATATGTGACCAAATCAAAGAGTTTATTGTATCCTGTCAATCTACCGCTCTGCAATGAAGCTAATGCAAACTGCCTGTCGATCGAGAGCAAAACATTCTCAATTTACCATGAAAATTCCACCAAATCCGAAAACACGCTTGCTTTCTCATGTAATATAGTTTCAACAGCAGAACAATCTCCCCCCTCCGTACAAGAATCCCTGTGCGTCAACAAGCTTAACAACATGTGTACCACCAGATAACATCTGCCAAGTCTCTGGCCTTCAGTCGCCTATTCAGCATGCTTCAACAACTCAGAAAAGCGTTATCGTCTTATTGCAGAATTTTTTAAGCCGAGCCACAGCACCACGAGCTGATATTATACAGTTACGTAAGATGCATACATGTCGCGTGATCTGAGGGCCTCCGAGGTACACAAGGTATTAAAGTTCCTTCACAACATGCAGAAGTTTTCATGTTGTTATGTTCACTTTGGATCAAATATTTAACTCACTGACAGGCTGAAGTATTCATGGAGGATAATCCAACTAGTCAAAACAGCACTAATAAGTAGGAAATGATAATTTTCATTGTCACTATCCATTTCAACACACACTCCCATGAGGAGGGATATCCAATGACATCATCTTAGTTCAACACACGCGAGACAAGGTGTTCTTACATAATAGCTGGCTTGGGATGTTCTATGAGGTTTTTAAAAGATCCAAGTGTATTCCAGGGCAGCACGACAACAAATGTCCCCGGTTTAGGATGGATCAGATACGTCAGGGGGTGGTCTCTATAGTCCGATACCTCTATCACAAGGGATATCTTTAGTCTGAAAATTGTATTGCTATTCTGCATTTTGCATCAATGTTCCAAAATATCAATCGATATTCTTCAGTGCAAAAACTGCACCTATTGTGCAAAGAAAGTAGTAGTTTACAAATGTACTTTTGGTCGATATTGCACCTATAGGCCAAAAAATGTATCTGAAGTCCAATGATGTGTATCTGTAATCCAAAAGATGTAACCAAAGCCCTAAAAATTTAACTAGAGTCAAAACGTTGTATCACTTGCCCAGAAAGTATTTCGGTATTAGAGCCTACACTCACGAACAAAAATGCTTGGGTTTTTTTAGCCAAAATAAAAACCCTGTCCCAGGCGGGTGGGGCACTTTTTTGCCCTAGGTGAAATATGGTCAAATAATATTTTTTGGAAACGTTTCGCATACCAAGCTTTAATCTGCCTTCATCGAATGTATCAATGCATATTCTGACCAAATTTATTTGACATATTTTGGTTCAACGGGTGAAGTACCTTGGGCCAGTTTTCAAAAACGGACCGAAAACTCCCCTAAATTTAAAACTTCATCCACATGAAGTCCACGCTAAACTCGTGAATTATACTTTTGATGCTAAAAATACAGTGCAAATAAGCGAATCGAATAAAACAAATTCTAACGAATTTGATCAACGTTTTGTGTTTTTACGGGCAAAAACATGATTTTCGGGCAAAGTCAGGCAAGACTCTGTGGTAACAAGTGACATCATGTCTCAGGGACCCTGGTACCAGATACAATTCTACCAACATTTTTGAGGTCTTTCAAGGTAAAAGGAACTTCGTACCCAGTTTCACCTTCATACCGCTCTAAAACGGAAGTTTGGGCCGGTGAGCAAAAAGCCCCACGCTTTTCACGAATCCAGTCTGGGATACAGTCAAGAGTTTCGGCCAAAAAAGCACATTGCAATGCAATTGCTTTAAGAATCTATTTCTGGAATTTGAACTACACATGCCTTGCGTCTTAGTATACTATAACTTCTAAAATTTACCCTTTTGGATAGACTTGACAGTCTCCCTTTCCTCTACTCCCGATCGATACCCTGCACCATACTACTACCCAGCGCTAGACTGGTTAGAATAACGCACAGACTGACAACTGAGAGGGAGACTTGCATACATCGACGCGCAGCACATTTTCCACCTAACAATTCTCCCGTCATTGAGCCAGATTTCTGTATTACTAAATATAGCTCAGCTAGCATTGTTCTGTGCAGCGCTATTCAATTGCAGCCAATGAGACACCCCTTGTTGTTTGACGTCAACATTGTATGGGGGTGGAAGGTGGCTCGCTTAATTAGTACTTTAGGACTTCACCAAATGAGTCAACCAGAAAAGACCGCAGATGAGGTGATGTCTGGGACATTTCTCAGCCCCCTAGCACGCGATAAATAGGCTATTGTGATCCCGTGCTGCTACTGTATGGCCAAAGTGCACTAGTCCCTCTCTCTCTCTCTTTCTGCCTTGCTTGGCATGTATAAGTTTGCGGCGAGTGACATCCATTGTGACTACTCTGTAGTTGAGACGAGTGATATATTAAGAGAGCCTTATCTAGTCTACCTTTTGGACTGCGAATTCTTCTCCCGTTGTTCCATATATTACCTTGAAATTCATAGATACTAAGCTACGCTCTAAAACAATCACTGCCTCATTCTGCAAATGCCTTAACCATACCAAAACGAAATTTATCAAAAGTATATTTTTAAATTTTTCCATTTTCGCAAGGCTGTCTAAAAGGAATTTGATTGACCACATTTCCATTTCTTGCACGATTGAAAATCTGTACCTGGAATTGGGAGAAAACACGATCTTTCATTGTCCTGCACAGTCATCGAAAATTACTACAATCTCGGGCAAAATATTAGGCCAACTCTTCCCCCCTAAAACAATGAACATTTTATTTCCACTGAATTCCTCACACCAACATTGTTTTTTGGGGGAGGGATTGCATGACCGAAGCAGAAAATAACTTTGTCACTATTTTGGCCAATATATTTTGTTCGAGATTGTAGGCACAAAACAAAGGGCTCCTCGATGTCAAAATAAAATCTGAGCTTTTCAGATTTTTGTCCAAACAAGCCCTTTGCATTTAAATTGCTTCAAGAACTTTAGTTGCAGTTGTTCTAAGTACTTTTTGTCTACGATTGGGACGAGGGGAAATGACTATACGAGGTAGCCACAAGCGAATGTGACTACGACCATGACCTTTACTTGGAAATCAGAGCGTCTACCATCCAAGGGTAGACTCCCTCACATGATCACCTATGAAGCAAATCTCTGCCTTTTTCAGAAATGTATTTTTTGTATTTTTCAACTTTTCGAAAGAAAATATTTCAACTTTTTGAACGTCAGTGGGGAGTCAAAGGAGTGTAGTGTCAGCGCTGACCAAAGGTATTCAGTGTAAAACCCACACAAGGATTTCGACCCTTATTTGCATATCCTTTGAGTGATGTTATAGCAAGTGTGCGCGGGTCAAGCAATACTGGCCTATGCTCTCGAACTTCTCATCAACAGAGCAGGTACGGCGACACGAGGCACTCTCAAGCAGACTCATAAAGGAGAATATAGCTCATGTCAGAAGCTTTCGTTCCCCTCTCTATGCAAATGATAGCCTTGTCATCATATAAGAGCCAAGCAGATTTGTCAAAGTCCTTAACATAGGCGGTGTAGTGGCCCCTTCGCGTGGTTCCTGAGTGTACAATGTAGCTGACTAAATGAAATGACTTAGGTCCTGGGCGCACAGAGATAAGAACCTTGACTAGGCTGTGCGATTTTCGACTATCAAGCTGTTACCTCAGTTCAAATAAGAATAGGTCGGTACTATTCAGCATTCCATCTGTGCGCCCAGCAAAATTCGCCAGTCATACTTCGCAAAGTTTTCTGACTAAATTCAAAGGATGCCGAAGTGGCCGATTCAAACGTGACTAGTTCTGACTAGGGCTGATAAAATCAAGGTTGTCAAAAGAACTCCTTTGATTGATAAAATCAAGACAGCAATATTGAAGAATATTGTATGCTAATGTTCGATGAGACACGGCAAATTAGTACCAGATACGAAATTTGATACTCCCTGTGGGCAACAAAAGTAACACCCAGTAGAAGGTAAGTTGCTTTATTGTGTGCGCCTGCAATCTCGGACAAAATACTTGGCCACTCATTTCCCCTCCGCCTTGAACAATGTTGAGAAGATTGAAAATTGGCGCTTTATCGAGACAATGCCGTCCACTCCCCACTTTCCCCGCAAAATTGTTTCGGGGCAAGGGGGCCTTTGTCTTTGTTGCAATGTACTCATTACAAAAAGTGGCCATCTATTTCGTCCAAGATTGTGTTCGATTACCATAGAAGGGGTGTCTGTCATGTACACCATACAAGTTCTTTAAAAAAACAGTCACAGGGGAATAAAGACCGAAAAATCTACCAAAAACACTGAACATACAGTCACTTACATGTAAAACACCATAACATGCGGTCAATCAACATTACACAAAATGTCACTGTAACTTAGAGGAGAGAAAGGCCCAGAAAACGGTATACGGTATAGTAACCATAAAGCTGGTATACCGTCACAAATTAAGCACTATCTCGTGAACCACATATCCCTCAATGGCAACGGTTGCATAAATACACTATAGAGGTCTGCTGGCCACCCAAACTTAGCAGTTTGCACACAGAAAAGGTTTCCATTTATGCCAATGGTATACGGTATACCTCATAGGAAGAATAAAATAACCCTATAGTGGATATTTTATAAAAACAAAGTGGTATACCGTATACCATTGCCCACTAAAAACTACAACATAGTACTTTTAGTGACCATGTATCTATGGTGAGTGGCCTAAGGCTTCAAATGGTTAAATTTGATCAAATATAATGTAACTGCTGGGTTCTGTGCTCTTCTACAGCACTCCAAACAACGGTATACCTATACATTCAATGGTACATGTTTGAGAAAAATCTCACTTTAAAACAGGCACATGCAGAGCTGTAGCATACTTAACCCGATCGTGCTTTTCTTTGTGGCATAATGGATGGGACTTGAAATTGATCAGAATGCTATCATACTCCGAGTATTCGCCATGTATACTACGAAATGTAACCTGTTCCAAACAGAGCAAAGTGACAAGCATGTACCACTGGTACCAACTTGTGTGTTGAGAGTTCTGCTGGATGCCACACCCGTGCAGCTCCATCACTCATACACGGTATGTATCGAAGATCATCTGCGTACTACATATATAATATATATGCATCATATTATTATGCTTATTGGCAAAGCAAACGCTCACAAAGAAAAAGATTTGAGTACGCCAAGTTAGCTAAATCTACCATGTCCAACCTTATAAAAGTTCAGACAATCTCGGACAAAATACTTGGCCACCCCTCCCCCCCTGAACAATGTTGAGAAGATTGAAAATTGGCGCTTTATCTAGACAATGCCATCCACCCCCACTTTCCCCGCAGCATTGCTTGGGGGGGCAAGGGGGCCTTTGTCTTTGTTGCAATGTGCTCATTACAAAAAGTGGCCATCTGTATTGTCCAAGATTGTGACAAGTTGAGCTGTTTGCTATTCGGAGATAGTCAGACTTTCAAGCTATTATAAAATATTCCCACACTTTTTCCTGACTATCTCCGACTAGAGAAAGTCAGAGATCTGTGCGCCCTGGACCTTAGTACAACATCTTACGCAAAAAAAAGCCGTTTTTAAAAAAACTGAACTTTTCACGGCTTTTGCTCCTAAAAGCATGTTGCATAGAGATTGCTTAAAGAATTGTTTTGCAGGCATTGAACCAATTTTGTTTAATGTCTCAATGCGGTTTTGAAGCAATTTGCACAAATTCTACAAACATCCCAAATCATGCCCTAAACCCCACCCTAAACACCTGTCTCACCCCAGAGACAAACTAACATGACTTTTTAAAAGCCTAAAATGGTTACTCCCTGGAGCATAGCAAAACTGGGTGCCTACCCCTATCACTCTCTACGTTGCTTTCTCCTATCACCTGCGCATTAGCAAGCTGAGTTAAAGCAGGGTGATAACCTCATACCTTAGAAAATATTTGCAAAAGATGTTTTAGCTATTTTGGCCTTTTTTTCACAAACATTTCTTCTGCAAAACCTGCTAGCAGTTGACCAGTCGCAAAAATTTTTCTTCCGCAAAGCTTTTACATTGAGCCAACTGCAAAAATTTGTTCCGCAAAATTTAAAAAAGGGCGATTAAATTTACATATTCAAGAAATGAGAAACATAACTTGATGGTTATGATTCTTCAAAAGAAGACCAGCTCCAGCATTTAAGGCCCCCATTTTGGATGAATCGCTGTGATTATATCGATCTGAAAGGCACGGAAGTCCGCGAGAACTTCCAAGAAGGATGACAAATTCAACTGATGGTTGCGATTGTAGCACCCTACGATTACGATGAATGAAGTAAGTGACGCGTCTGTTATTGAAACTAATGATCTAACGATAGGACATGCTGCACTTACAGTATTCCAGGGACGTAATTTATGAGGGGACAGAGGGGGCTGAAGCCCCCTCAGTATTTTCCAATCGCTGACATTTTGCAAAAAACGTATGCATTTACGCTGATTCGCGCTATTGATATGGTGACAAACACTTCACAATGCGGTGAAAAACACATTAGTCAATTGCACAGGTGTATTTTACTATATTTCGTTCGCCACGACAACACATTGGACCTAGTAGGCCCCCCAATATTTGATCAGAAATTACGTCCCTGTATTCGATAGGTTAATGACATTCGTCAGAAGGAGACTAATTGTAATTACATCCATGATGATAATCCAGGCCTATCCGTTTACTCAAGTGAAAACTATGAACAACACGATAACCAATCGTTTTCAGTTTGATATAAATACAAGACGATATAAACAGAAGAAGAAGAAGATCTGGAATAGAGAGACTGCTCAAGAGTTATCGAATGCCGATAGAAGACTAGACTATTTCATCCAGCGATTCGTGTCAAGAAAGTATAAAAAGTAAATTTAAAGTATATGTACGAAATATGGTTGTGATAAAATTAGATTTACTGTCTTTTAGATCTCCTAGCCATCCAGAACCCTCGAGAGATAAAACAAGTAACACTGAAAATATTAGACTGACGAATTAACTTCAAGTACCGGAATAAAAGTAAACCTTAGTGTTACGAAGTGTTACACGATCTGGTGCGGGCCCTCGAGTAAGCATCACTTGCCTCCTGCAAGACACCAGCCAAGTCCTCAGACACCATCCGTCCAAACATACGTCATGCCAAAAACCAAAGAAATCGTTGTCATGAAAGTATCCATCAGTCCATTTCAAGCTGTGAAATATTAATTTTTGTCTTTCTCTGATGACGTTAAGACCCTATTTCCAGCTCTCTATGCCCAGGAAATGAACGTCTTCCTCTTCAATCGTAAAAATTAACGCAGAAGAAAAAAAACTAAAGATTAACTGCAATGGAAGCTAACAAACTACCCTTTGCTCTTCATGGCCACTGTTAACCATTGGCACTTACATTTGGTAAATATAATTTTGCAATGATTGTTTGCCAATTTCAAAAATTTGAGCAGGTGCCCAATGAAATCAAGTTAGTGAGCAAAGCAGAAGGCAAGAACTACTATTATTGAGCAACTACAATGCTGTGTTAATCTTACACTTCAGGAAAGTAATACCATGCTTATTACCAGGTCAGGTCACACCTTAAATACTTGAAAAACATTTCGTGGTGATAATGAACCTATAGAGGTGTGGAAAGTGAACCAAACTCATTTCCAGTGGTCCTTTGTTTGACATTGGTTCAGGGAATCCTTGATAGACTTGCTGATAGGAAGAGGCACTGTATCACAGCTTTCCTCAAATTAAGATAAAGTTAAACATGTGCCATCATTTACAGGTGTAGATGTCTCCTTTAGTTTATCAAGCACAAAATAAACCCTTAAGTTGATCAAGCTCAAATCAAGGGATACCATCTCTATACAGATACCAGACTGTCAGAGCCAAAAATCTACACCAAAATTTTGGCAGTGATTGTAGACGGTTTTTATGAGTGCCAGCTACCTCAAGGGAATTAATTTTAAGGGGATTTATGTGAAAGAATTCCAATCGCAAGGTAAGTGAAGACTGCCAGTCACTGTCTGACTCTTTTTCTGGCATCTAAGACTACCTGCCAAGGCAACTTTGATGGATTGGCCGTTGATGAAAGGAGTGCATATTGTTCAGTAACAGTCAGGAAGGCTGAAGATCATATCATAGAAGGTTGCAATTTAGTTTTGGAAATCAGAGAAACATGTAACACGACCTTATCGCAAGCAACACAACTTGAAATTAAGTGCATTAATCAAAGAGAAACAATCTCCAGAGAACGAACAACGCTCTCACCCTTTTTACTGGGTAGAAATTGTCTGCCAAATGTATAGACGGACAAGAAACCAACCAAAAAGTAACGACGGATGGGACACCTCCTCAGATCAACGTAGGAAACACAAGAAAATAAATAAATGATCGAATTGACCAAGTATGTGATCCAACTTCCTTGCCAGCGAGCAACGACCGTCGGAATGCCAAAACTTCAGACACTAAGGACTCATCTAATCTCTTTTGTATAGAGATAAACAAGCTGAGCAAAACTAGCCCCTCTTGACAGTGTCAGTAAGTTATACTTGCATTTACCTCATTGCAATTTTTAAATTGGAAAGTAAATTCGATAAATAATGTTCCTATATCCACAACAAAATGATGCAGGCATAATATACAAACATGCCCGAGGGGAGCACAGTCCCTCTCAGATATCAACTACAAACTGTTATCATCCTATAGACACATAAGAAAAGGCAGGAGGGAGCGTTGCTTAAGTCCGACATATTGGCTTCGGTAATGCATGGACGTATGGCAGCATAATGGCACATAAACCATCGCCCTGTCAATTTGCAGTTGATATATGCCCGGCCGCCACTCTGTACTTATCCGGAGCAGTTGATGGTGGTTACCAGAAAAAGCTGGTGGGAAGGAAATTCCTTCTACCACAGAATTAGACACACCATCAACAAACAGGAAAAAGCACTAGCGATTGGTACGATACTCTGATCTTAGACTCGGTGCCTACTACTACTACTACTACTACTACTTCTACTATTTCTACTACTACCACTAGCGACGTATTTCAAGTTAGTTGAAAACAGAAAAAAGTTTCATTGTCAGCCATGGCAAAATACATAAACTAAAGTAGGCAATCTAAACCTGCTAAAATATAAAATAAACTCCTCTAAAAATACATGAATAATATTTTTCTACATAAATTCTTGTTGATTAGTTTGATTCCTTAGAGCTCTAGTGTCACCAAATATACGAATTTTGCAAAAGAATGATTCCATCAACGAAATTGGGATTTACTCCCATTCGCGTCTTAAACCTATCCTGCCTGGAGAGGGGGGTAAAAATACCCCCAAAAGTTTTTTTGAAATAAAAAAATTTGAAGTAGTCCAAATGCCTGCTGCTCACGCACAGTGAACCTAATTTATGAACGCACATTTTGGTCAGTGAATCTAACTTATGAATGCACATTGTGGTCAGTGAACCTAATTTATGAATGCACATTGTGGTCAGTGAACCTAACTTATGAATGCACATTGTGGTCAGTGAACATAATTTATGAATGCACATTGTGATCAGTGAACATAATTTATGAATGCACATTGTAGTCAGTGAACCTAATTTATGAATGCACATTGTGGTCAAACTTCATGCGTTTTGATTGCGCAGTACTGGGGATATTCAAATTTGGTGAGAGCTGATTGGCGAAATTGTGCAATTTCCCTATTATGCGAGTAATAATGGGAGAAGTGTCCTTTAGAAGTAGCTATGCTGCAGAAAAGCCATGTATTCTTAAGCTACCAAGCATTGTTTTTGTAAAAGTACTATGACTATGTTTTCCAACAATGGCTGAACCAACTTCTGGCCTTCTGGTGTTTAGATCTTATCGCTGTGAGAAATTTGACTAAATTCGTGGCCTTTTTTGATGAAGAATACAAAAAAACACTGGAGTGTTATGAGTGACAAAAGGTGTCAAGTTCAAGAAGGGGCTTGGCTACCCCTGAGAGCACTAGAACAAGTCTGCCCTCTCTCCTCTTAACAGGTTTGTAATTCTGTCAATGGAAAGGACAGTGGAAGCTTTGTTATGGACCTAAATAGGACCGGAATGATTACATGCCCACAAGAAGGGGGTATACTACAATCTTGGTCATAATATTTCGCCAAAATGCCTTCTACCATGGTTTCCGAATTGTCCACTCTATTCAATCAGTGT
>JAOBRC010462233.1:0-11874 GCA_027575255.1 Scolionema suvaense
ATCGGCCATCCGAGGATGATGCTTAAGTCTCAAAAAACTGGCAAGACGAGGGCGACCTTATTCAGGAGCGCCTCAGGCACGTCCATGAATAGTTCGTGGTCGCCAGCTTCTCGAGTATGAAGAATTCGCTGCAGAGACTCCGTATGTGTGGTTGGCAGCATAATCCGCTTCCCCACACTACATAGAGCCTCCGCACCCAGGACACACCAGCGTGGAGGTTTCTTCAAATTGTGCCCCATATGATGTCTAATTTGTCTCTGTCGCACGAAGTGTTCTATAACTTTGATATGACATATCTCCAGAACGGCAGGAAGTTTTTTGACGAAATAAAGACCAGTTTTTATAACTTTTAAGATCTCTGTGTGTACTTGGCCTGAATGTCGAGTGGTGAACTCCTTTAAGTGATTCATCAGAGCAGCACTTTGGCATCTTTGAAGCTAGTTTGAAAATCTTATCGATATTCGATCTCCAGATTCGTCAACCGCACTAGAATTATTCTGAAGAACGTTTTGCTCTTGTTATGAGAAGTAAGCATTCTGCCTTATTCCAGTTTGCTAGCATAGTGCAAGCTCGACCTATGTTCCAGTTTTTTTTTTTTTATGCTGGCAGTTCTGACTGAGGAAGTCGGGCATTTACTTATCACTTATGTGTTATTTGTTTCAGGCTATCCCTCTATCAGAAATTCTATCTGTGGACAGTAACTTGGAGGTAATGGGTTCTCGCCTAGACCGAAACCCATACTTGTTCACATTAAAGACCACAAACCAGGTCTACTATTGTGGGGAGCGTGACATGTTTGATCAAAATGGTGCAAAGATTCCCGTTGAACCTCACAGTGGCAAAGGCACACACATCGCTATATCATGGGCCGAGGAAATTAGAAAAGCTTTCCAATCTGTATCAGTCACCGCCCAAGAAGGACTCATACCAGCGCAACCCCCGCCGCGAGTACCCCGTAAGACTGGTTCTATTTCTGTTTTATCGTGGTATTGTATGTTTGTACTTACAGTATTGTACTTCACTCTTTTAAAGGGAAACTCCACCAAAATATGCAGTGACTTTCTATAGATGTCATAATTGTCACTGGTCAGTATGAGCTTCGGAAAACGATTGTTGCACTAATGTGGAACGAATTTGCGGAGAAAAAAGTTCCAGATTCTGACCCAAAGAAAGCGCCAGATAGGGACAATTATGCTAGAATACACCTTTACTTCGTGCGATGAAAGACACATCCATTGCTTTGCACTCAACACTATGCTGCTACTAGCTGCTAGAACGCATTCCACCCTACTTGCTATACAGGTATTGCTGTAAGCTATGAGTAATAAACGAATCTTATCTTACTGTTGCCAGTGTTTTCTTTCAAGCAGTGCATATGTGTGCAATAAAACAATGTGTGTTGTGCGTGTTCCATGAAGCAACGTTTGGAGTAAGGAAGCTTTTGTGGAAGTAGAGCGGCACTATTCCAGCTGAAATTAGTGAAATTTGGCATATTTCCAGAATTGAGTAGTAGATATCATGAAAAGATGTGCATGAATGATGAGCTCCCATTACGGTCTTGCATATGAGAGTCACTGATTTTTTTGGTGGAGTTTTCCTTATGACTTCGTGGACCATTTAGGGTGGTGCTGCCGGAAAAATAGGTGAACGAAGAAAAGAGCACTAAGTTGAGCGTTTATTTTGCTGACTAGTATGATTATTGTAGAAAGTTTTGTAGAGAGAAACAGAAGCATAGAATGTCACATACACCAGTTATCACAAAAAATACAGTAGAAAACACGAAACTAAAGTTTTTTACCTGCTGAGAATGTGTGCTAGAATTTTGCTATCTAATTTTTCTGGAGTACATGTACCCTGACAAAACTGTGGTAGCTTTTTTGTACTGTGTGTGTTGTTCAGTATCTACAGCGTTATCTTCCCAAAGTACCTATGGTTGAACCCCCACCTATCATTTATCACCGACAGCTGTTGTTCTCTGCCTTAGACCAATAATTAAATTTCTGCACAAAATTTTGTTTTGTAAAGACCACTTAACAACGTAAAAGCGGTAGACCTGATTATGATGCTGATAATTAACTTGCAGAAGGCGAGACATGCCTAATTCTTTTGCTGAATGCCGAGCAATAGTTCATCGTATGATATATGCTAGTTTATGATCAAATAATTATTTCAAAGCGGCGGAAATGTGAATCAAAGTGACCATACTTTTCATTGAAACTTTTACAATTTCCTTTTACGTGGAGCCACAGTGTCAATCAATGCAGAATTGTCTGTTCTTTGAGAAAGGCATCAATTTTGAAAGGTGACCCTGTTGCCAGGACGCATACCAGTGTTTTTTCTAGCGATGCTTACTCAAGGGCCCCACCAGATTGCAACCACCAGTTGCATTTATCATCTTTCCTGAAAGGTCCTAGTCCTCAAGAGGTCAGTGTCTTTCTGATTTCTGCAGATATAGATCCTCCTAAAATGGAGTCCAGAATGGCTGAAGCTGGTCTCCTTTTACAAACTAGCATCTCTCTTGGCTCTGTCCTTATTGGGTTTGGAAGTGACAGCGAGGAAAGACTAGCTGACACTGGGAAAGACTTGTGACGATGGAAAAGACCATTGACACTGTGAAAGACTGTTGTACCAAAGTCTCCATCGAAATCTGTTTGGTCTGCTAGGGATTTGATGTGCTAAGGATGTGATTTTGGAGCGAGCTTAAATTTGGGATGGTTGCTGTGCCCCAGTGCATGGCTTTGGTTTGGTTGCTTGTGATGGATTGATGGAAAGCTCGAGTTGTGCGGCTAATTCTGAGAAGTAGAACCTGCCTCACGTTTTGTGTACTGTCTTACTGAAGCTTTGATACCACTTGCCTCACGTTTTATGTACTGTCTTACTGAAGCTTTGATACCACTTGCCACACGTTTTATGTTCTGTCTTACTGAAGCTTTGATACCTGCCTTGTGTTTTGTGTGCCGTCTTACTGAAGCTTTGATACCACTTGCCTCACGTTTTATGTGCAGTCTTACTGAAGCTTTGATACCTGCCTCGTGTTTTATGTGCCGTCTTACTGAAGCTTTGATACCGCTTGCTTCATTCACGAGGTTGTCTTCTGATCTCTGTTAGACCCTTTTTATGTGCTTCTCTTAGCAATGGGCTCTGTGTTTGTGGGCTACGGTACGGTTTGGCTATGATATGATTTGCAGTGACCCTTTTGATTATGTATTTTGGATCAGAATGTGTGTGAGCTGGCAGTGTCAGAAGAGTTTCCTGGTGTCTTGCAGGCGGTGTTTACTCACGGGCCTGCACTGGATCACAACTACCAGTTGAATTTGTCATCTTTCCTGGTGGTTGTAAGTCCTCAATGATATTAGTGCCCTTCTGAGGATATGGTGATCTTCCTGAAATGGGAGCCGGAGTGACTGGAGCCCCTTAAGCTAACCTCTCCCAAGATAAGGTTCTCGGTCCTGGAGACTGTTATTTTCATCTTTTCTGAGGTTCAATAATATGAAGTGAGAAACCCAGTGCACGGATTCCCCAGAGAAGTTTGCCTTCCTTTTCCCGAGGTCTGGGACATGTGAGCCCATGAACCAACCCAGACATTGCTAGAAACAAGAGAATGGACCAGGAAAGTGGGCTTCCTGTAGTTCTGAAGTTTAAGTTGTTTTGCTAGTACTGAAGATGACAGCGACTCACCTGTTCATTGAAATATTTGTTATTCATCATAAAAATTTCCATCCATGCTAAGGGTAGAAAGACTATCTTTTGCACGAGTCCAGTCGGAATTGAGCCTAACTCCTTGAATCACACATACCACACACTAGCTGATTCCAGCGTTAAAATTGATTAAGGTGCTTTCAGAGTTGATTATGATGTCTGTTTCTGTATAATTTCGATTGTCTTCCATTTCACGGCAGATAACGTGATGTTTGTTTCTGTTTATCTTGCATGGTGTGTTGCCACCGTCGACCAACATTTGAGAGTTACTCATTGGTTTGTTTGGGCTTAACAAAATGAGTGCTGGAACGGATTTTGCTGGGAGCGACAATATATGGTTAAACTCGCATGCTTTCTCATGAATAATGGAAGAATATTGTTAAGACTTGTTCATGCTTTTGAATGTGATGTATTGCAGTGTATGCACAGGGCCGTATCCAGCATTTATTTGGGGAGACCGGTTTGTTTTCATCCATGACAAATTGAGCCATCATGTGGTGCGCTTTAAGCTCTCGTTTTTGCTGATACAAAAGCGCTGGACGACTGAATTAAAAGAATTGCAGCAGGCGATCTTCAAATCAAACACCGCAGATGCTGCAATATATTGCACTGGCCTGCATTTAATTGCAATACTGTATGACACGCTGAGAAACGGCCATGCAATTAGTTGCAGTGCAATATGTTGCACTAGTGTCACGTCCACTTTAGGTTAGAAAAAAATCGCGCCAGAATTTGGCTGTAGGAGGCTAACTGAGTTTGGGCGCAGAGACTGGTATACCGGCTGTGAAAGTGCCCTGGATACGGCCCTGATGCATAGCTGTGTAGTCTTAATGCAATAGTGACAACTGAAGGTATTTAATACTTATGCTGTTTGATACTCACTCCACTCAATGAAATTTGTTGGAGTGCAAGAACACGACATATTGAAAACTCTTTTAGTGTTTTCCTGCTGATGATTGTAAGATTGAGATGGAGTGTAACAAACCAAGGAGATAAGCTTCTTGCTGTTGTGGCAAACTATGTGTGAACCTTGTGTGTTTATGTGCTCCCTCGGCCCGTCCCCCAAAATTTTCAGCTCTGCCAAAACTGGGAATCGGTATGTTTTATAAGAGCAATTTCCTGTCTACATCTGCCAATTTGAATCATTACACATGAAAGTATTTAAGGCTGTACCGACACATTCCCATGTGAAGTGTTACGTACTTGAAAAAATTACTTCTTGAGTATATTAGAATGCTATTTAGCTGCTATAAGAGCCACTGCAACTCATTAAAGTCATTTAAATTGAGCTTTTGAAACACAGTATTGTCACACAAAGTGGCCATAAGCAAAAATGGTAGAAAAACCCTGCGTATCTACATCTTTCGGGCCTTCTAGGTCAAGGTAGGTTGAACCACATTTTTTGAACCTTTTATTCATTTACTCTTCAGTGACTATGTATTTAGTCTCATTTACACATTTTAGCTCAAGAAAAAGAGGAGGAGGAAACAGTAAGTATTTGTTCAGTTTACTGTTTATGCTGATTAAAATCTTTATGTATTCATGCAATGTTGCATTTTGTACCCGCATAAGTCAGTTCCAATACTTTGCTTGAGCACTTAATTAAGTCATATAAGGCATAGATTCTGCTAATTCAACTTCTAGTATTTGAGTCTTTCAACACCTGTGTTGAATACTGTGCCAATTTTCTTTCACGTTATATCTTTTGATGGAGTGGAATGTGGTTTGGAGAATACATTTGGCTAACTGCTCTCCTGTGTTTTGTTCTAGCATCTATGAGTGTTTTTGTTTGTTGTAGGATATAAGTCAAGTATATCAAGTTTTCCCTGATGACATTCTTGGATCTGGACAGTTCGGCATAGTATATGGAGGCAAGTGGAACTATCGTAGAGAACTAAGATCTTTTCTGATGATTCCATGCAGTAACTACATTTTATCCCATCCATGTGTTATATCATCCTATATTGTATGTTACTAGGGCACAATCCCAGTATGGGTTACCACTGATGATATCTTCTGCAGGGTTCGGCCCAGGATTTTGTAAGTGCCGGGTGAATTCCAGTATGCAGTGCAGCCACTCTCGTTTAAGCTCCGGAATTCAAGCGAAGCCCCAAAAGTTTTAAAACTTCAAGTTCATTTCAGGCTGAAAATAACTTAAAATTGAATCTGTCTGGCGTCATTTCAAACAAAGTCATGCTTCTGAAAAAGTCGGGAGAATGGAGCGAAGATTACGCTCTTTTTTATAAGACCTTAAAACCCCCTGTCAATATGTCAGAAGGATTAAAAACACTGAAGAACTTCATGGAGTGGTGGGCGGTTGATGATAAGTGGTGGGCGGTACCGCCCAGCGCCACCCACCGTGGGCAGAACCCTGCTTCTGATTGAGTTTGTATAGTAATCCACTGAATGGAAGGGAGTGAGAATGAATGGAAAAGCACCTTTGGTGATTCACGGCATGGCCATGCATTCCTTTGCAATGATTGTAAAATAAGTCATAAATAGTCAAAAAATAGGTTAAACAGTTGAGGGAACTGTTCTCTAGTGTTTGTTATATACTTATCTAACCATGAACATGATGAGCAATTTTTGTTCCGTTCGTATTATCAACAGAAACCAAATATATAGAGCTCAGGCATGGCAAGATGTTTTTCTGACTCTGCCAGGGTGTAACTTCACTACAATGCCTGAAAGTGATACTGTAATTTTGTCAATTATCCAGAGACCAACAACCTTGCCTGCTATTTTTTCACAACCTCCTTGAGCAAGCACCATTTGTTTGCTCTACATATTAGCTTGGTGAATGCTACTAGAAGGTACTCACGTGAGAAGCGGGATTGTACAGAAGCACTACAACCTGGGAGTCCAACTTCTGCCCAGATGTCTTTAATACCTCTCTGATTAATGTATTTTCTTTTTTGTTTCAAAGCTGTGACGTCTACATACTATTTTGGTCAGTTCTGTTGAACCCTACACCGTTCTGCAGATGACAATTCTGTGTATTCTCATTCCGTATCGTTCAGAAGATACATTTGTAAACTAATTATTGCCCTGTATAAAAGTCCCCCCTGAGATCTTGGATCCGTGTTCAGTGATATTGGATGATAAGATAAGCCTGTGTACAGCATTTTTGCTGGTTGCCTCAAAGTTGCTTGATTCAAAGTTGTTGAAAGCTTTGGTTGTATTTTGATCCCATTTGATTGTGGTTCCTGGTAGAATTCTATAAATTTAAAGTTTTTGGTTTGTAGCATAACAGCAGGGTTTTGTATTGAGTAAATTAAAAGAGATGGCAGTATGAAGGGTTGCCAAACTTGAAGTTGTAAATTGCGTGTTTGGTTTTGCTGCTTGTTATTGAATTACTTTTTCCATGTTGCTATTACATGATTACAAACAATTTTAGGCGTTCATCGAAAGACTGGCAAAGAAGCTGCTATTAAGGTGATCGATAAATTCCGCTTCCCAACAAAAGAAGAGCGAGCCCTCAAGAATGAAGTGGATATATTAAGAGTACGTTTTCGGATTATTTTGCATGTACTTTTTCTTTATAAGGTTTTTTAGTAAAGGCCCAGGGCACCCGACAATTCAAATAAATGTTTCGGGCAACCAGAATTCTCATCCAGGGTGCCCGAATTTCCATCCTAGGTGCCCGAATTGGCACCCTCTTCAACATGGAGATTTTCCTAAATTCCACTTGTAACTGATGCATTGAAACACATACTAACACCAAATTCTGTTAATTCACTCAAGAGAGCAATGATACCGAAAGATGCAATGAAGTATTTCAAATTAACATTTAGACATGTTTCACCATATAGGCGGGCACTCGTATTTTCCGTCAGGCACCTAAAATCTGGCCAGGCTGCCCAGAGGGCAGACGCTGGAAAATGTTATCTTACACTACTGAGACCAGGAAATGCTGTGCTGCACTTACTATAGCCCATTTGCCTGTGCCAACATTTAGACATGTTTCACCATATAGGCGGGCACTCATATTTTCCGTCAGGCACCTAAAATCTGGTAACCAGGCTGCCCAGAGGGCACACGCCGGAAAATGTTATCTTACACTACTGAGACCAGAAAATGCTGTGCTGCACTTACTATAGCCCATTTGCCTGTGCCAAGCAAATAATTTAGCCCTAATATCTTCCCTGTGGTATAGCATTTTTAGCTTCAATTGTTCTGTTATTTTATGAGAGTTAAAATTCACATCAACTTACATGTGGTCAGGTATACAAACATACCAATGCGAACATAGTGCATTTCGTTTCATTAATGAAATTAGATATGGGAAGTTTGGGACACTTTTTTGAGGTTGAACAGGCCTAGGAATTTGGAGGTCGTGATTGTTCCGCTATATGCGCAGGTACCCATTTGGTTCATTCCTGGGTAACCAAATACCGCTTCCTTGCCATGAAGGCTGCTGTTTGAAGTTGTTAAGTGTGATTACTGTTTTACATCAGTATTATATTTTTGCTGTTTATAAGACGACTCAAAAATCAGTGGTGTCGTCAATAGCTATGGACTAACCTAAAGTTGATGCATATTCATGAGCAATGTCACTTTGCGGGTAAAAGTTTTACTGTATGCCGGAAGGCTGCCTTTCATTGGCTATGCTTGTTATGCATCCTTTGCAAAACACTTACACATTAACATCTCCTTCTTAAGCTAGAAGTGAATGTGCTCTCTGTTGCAAATATCTTTATCGGAGGAGGTGTCCTGCAACAACCTAATGCATCAGGACCTAGTCTGCCAGTTGCTTTAGAACTTAAAAAGCCACCAAAAGTGATGAGTGTTTGAATTATTTACTAGGTAGACAATACGTTTCATTGAAATTGGCTGAGAAACTTAGGTTGGCACTACTGGACCTTTCTTTCTGTCGAAGATATTTCTGGTAGCATCTATAGATAACTTTCCAAAAGTTAAATTGTGATGCCAATATTTGTATAAAAGTGTCCTTAGTGTTATCTTGGTTTCGTCATTTGATTGATTGGAATGCTGCTGTTGATGATAAAGGAGTCAATTCTGTGGCTTCATGACATCAGCAGCTGTGTGTACCATGGATCACACATTGTTCTCCACGAATTGCCTTCAAAGTACTTCAGATATTTTTAAGTTTTTCTTTTAATGAATGGACGTCAGGGTTCAAAACAAAAGATTTTGACAAACCCAGCTGTTTCATTTCAGAGAAAAATTTTGATTGCCAGTTTAGTTTGGCTTGCAGCACGAGCCATTCTTGCCTCTTTCTCATAGTACATGGTATCTAAGAATTCACCCAGTTGAAGCATAAAGTTTGCCCTTCTGTGACCTCTAAAAGTATGTTGCCTCCAAAACACTGCAGTCATTGGAACCATTGGAGCATACAATGAATCTGATCTTTGATGCACTATGTGAACCTGAGTGTTGTTATTAGTCGCAATCTAGCTGAGTGTTGTTATTAGTCACAATCTAGCTGAGTGTTGTTATTAGTCACAATCTAGGGTTATTTAAAGGTACAGGATCTGATAGAATCTTAGAAGTTAAAAATCTTGAGGTATTTCAGGCAAAGTAACGGTAATGCCACTAGGACTCTAAATCTGAAGTTTTTCGGTCACAGGCACTGCCAGAAAAAAAGATGCCTTCATTCTGATTTCAATTTGCCGAAAAGCATGAATATCATGTGAAGATCCAGTTTTAAATGATATGACCCGTATTGCAGTTGTTTTTAGGTTGAATTGAACTAACTTTGCTCAAGCTATTAATACTTCTTGTGGAACATCTATCAGATACTGTCTCTTGATGCGTCTCACACATCAGATGTTTGCTTGCTTCCTTACTTGATTGCAGATTAGAGTTTAAAGACTTGCTTATCGGCATTACGATTTGATGGAGTTATCTGGAAGTAAGCTATTATGTTATAATTGTTTCATGTCACCGTTTCCTTTTCAGAATATCAACCACCCTGCTGTCGTCAATCTTCAAAGAATGTTTGAAACTCCAGAAAGGGTATGAAATTTTAATATTTAGGTGTGGTTTGCTAGCTCAATGCGAGGTATTTTTTGTAAGAATATTTTCTTGATAATGCTGCAGTCATTTCATCTTTTACATAATTCTGTTGCTAGTGGCTACAGACCATCAAGAAATGAGTGCTATGATGCTACAAATACATTAGCCCTAAATTACCTGGGCTTTTTGCAGAGGTGCAGTGACTGGGGAGTGGAATCCACCCTACCCCAACCCCTAGAGAACACCCTGAAAACCACACCCTAAGAAGCTGTAATTTGGCATGACTTTAAACCAATCTTTCCTGGTTAAAACAAGACATAAACCAAGTCTGTATCGGTCTCCAAATCAAAGTTATGGACCGCTGAGTGAAGTGCACTTTTCTTCTGTTTTCAATTTTTACGGAACATCTATAAAAGGGTTTGACAGGAAATTTTTCAATCACTGTCCAACGTTTTGCGATTGTCAGAACACTGGTTATCAGAGGCCCTTGAAGTAAGGTTTTGCTGAAAGACCAATAAATGTTGGAAACAATATGCAAAACAGGGCTCTATGGGCTCCTGCACAAAAATTGCCATCCGAAAAACCGGTTTGGGGGTGTAGACCCCAGTCAAGGTAGGGTTATAAGTGGAACTTGGGTAGGAAAATCTGACGTTTTTTTCCTTTGTTTCTTTTATGTCAACGAAAATCAGTTGTCACTCGTGAAAGTTCGCAAAAAAAAAAAATGATCATCACATATAGGTACTAAAATACTGCCTAAGATGTTGTGTAGCTGTACAATTATTAGTGCTGCAGGCAAGTATTCCTTTCTTGTTTTGACCAGTTAATTAGTCTTTTAACAATTTTCTTGGAATGAGCAATGGTCCTCTGTATTCTTCATCTGCAGATAGTTTGTCCTATATTTTTATGGATTTCTTTCGGCTAGATATTTGTTGTGATGGAGAAGATGAAAGGAGACATGTTGGAATTAATTTTGAGTTCGGCAAAAGGAAGATTATCTGAGGCTCGCACAAAAATTCTTGTACATCAGGTGAGTGTGACCAATGCCTTTCACTTCTGCTCTACCTCATTTATGTACCACCCATGTTAGTAGCCTTTGTATAGTCTGAGTTGGACTGCCTTCATTACTGAAAAAGCGAGCTGTATTGAAATGGATTTGAAAAGAAATTGGAGGTAAATGTGGTTAATCTGCCTGACAAGAACTGAGTTCATTGCATTTTGAGCCCGAGCGATGTCAGTAGCTCTTAAATCACTAAGATTCGCAAAAGAAAGGAGTGATAATTTTTTACATTGGGCTGATTGACCAGAAGAATAAGACGTAAAGGTTTCCGCACATAGCCCGATGGCGTTAAACCCAAGTGAGGACCAACCTCTAAGACCGAGTGAAGGATAAGCTATGATAAAGCATTACTTTAACTGCCCTAGGTCAAAGTTGATGATGTAGTTGCAATTAACATGCGCGCAGGCAGCCACCATTATAAATAAAAATAGAAAGGAAAAATTTCATTGGAGTCCCACAGGCAGTCCAACTTAGATGAATCATACTATAGTGAAGCTCTCTGATCATGTTTCTTCGCATTACCTCATTTATATACCACCCTTAGTAGCCTCTCTAGCAAAGCTCTCTGATCCCGCTTCTTCTGCTTGTGGGTTTGGCAACTTAGAAATATGAAGATAAATACCCTTGAAATAAGGTTTCTCATAATTCATGTGTCTCACTGCAACTTAGAAACCATTTGCTGCTGTAACAACCATACTCCCGTTGCGGTCAATCTTTCTTCCTTGCTAATTCATGCTGAATACATTTTGTGTCATTGTTCTCCTGTGCGTAGGTAGTGCAGTTCAGTCTGTTCTATTCGTCTCCCTGTTGAGTTTTCCGCAAGAAATGACCAGTCTGTTCTAGTCGTCTCCCTGTTGAGTTTTCTGCAAGTAATGATCAATCAAACCTTGTCCAGCTACTTTATCTACACAAGCGGATTAGTGTATTGGTTTCGCCTCTTCTAGTCGTTTTTTCAAGGCAGTTGCAAGCCTGTCTGTTCAAGTACCACTTGTTTTTACCTTTCTAGTTACTGGTTAAATGAATTTCCAGTGAGATGAAATTGTTGCTGTTCAGTATGCGTTACGCTTCTTTGCTCGTTTCTAGATTTTGGTAGCACTCCACTTCCTCCATTCGAAGAATATCGTTCACTGTGATCTGAA
>JAOBRC010462344.1:0-11873 GCA_027575255.1 Scolionema suvaense
TTTATCGGTTTGAATACTGTTTTGACAGCTCACAATCAGTCTCTGCATCATTTCCTCCATCGACACAAGTACAACCCGTCACTGCGTCTCACACATCTATGCTGGTCTCTCAACTTGCGAGTGATGCATCACTGATATCAGGAAGTGTCAGGACAATCAACACTCTGTCACCCACTCTATCATCTACCACTTCAATATATTCAACTGCCCTTCATTCATCAGTACCAACAACTGCTCCTCCAAACGGTGAGTGCTGAATTTTGTATAAGATTTTGTATTTAGCCTCCCGCTTTAGCGGAAGAGTCTGATATAATGAGGTCTGTCTGTCCTTCTGGGTATTGTCTCGATAGTCCCACAGTTGTCTCCATAGTCCGACACTTGTGTCAATAGTCCTAATGCTGGGCCTTGTGGTGTAACAACTGTGCTGACAGTCTGACAACTGTTTCGGCAGTCCGACACTTCCGTACTTCGATACCTGTATCGATAGCCTGACACTGATCTCGATTGTCCGACAACTGTGTCTGTAGTCCGAAAACTGTGCCTATAGTCTGACAACTATATCGATCATCTGATATTTATCTCAATGGTCCCACGTGCCTGCAATCCGACAATTGTATCGATAGGCCGACAATGGTGTTAATAGTCCAACAGTTGTGTCGATAGTCCGACAACAGTGTCAGTACTCTGAAAACTGTGTCGATACTCTAACAATTACGTCGATGATCCGACAACTGTATTTACATTCCGGCAATGTGGTCTATAGTTCGACATGTATGTTTCATCAGGAATGAAAGGAGGCGTTTGCTCTGCACCATTTTGTGCGGGAGTCCTAGGCCAAGTGTGAGTGCATGTAGGCAGGGGTATTAGTGAAACACGCCTGGAAAGTTTTCTCCTCAATTAAAAAAATATTGTGCAAAATTCATCTACCAATTCTCCGTTTTTGACCCGATTCGGAAAAGTTTTTCCTGACAAGCCGACCATAATAGGATGCAATCATAGCTAATGCTTGGTATTTATATTGCTCTAGGTTAGTAGTTTTGACAATTCTTCCCATTTCAGAACAATTTCCACTGATATTAACAAATTTTCTGCACCATATCATCAAGATTGCGCGAAACTAGATTAGTTTTCCTTTGTGCATATACGGAACTAAAAATCGGAAGAGCCTGACAGGCTCTTTTCCTAGCCAACTGCTAATTCTGTTTGGTATGGTATGATTGCTGATTGTAGAAGCAGTTGTTCTTGACTGGTGTTGAGAGTTCTGAGGTGCACTTTTCTCGTTACAATTTAAATAGAAAGACGAAGTTTTGAATGTCGCCTTATCCTCCATTGTTTTTTTTCTCCCTATTCGTAATATTTCATGATGAGACCTGCTGAGGCTTTATCCAATAAATTTAAAAAGTTTTAAATTTATTTTTAAAATCCTTACTTTATCCTCTCCAACGTAGCAAACCGTGAAAATCGTGCGCTATCGTTGAAGCTATCATTCTGTAAGTCATCGATTAAACGCACTGGTCCAAATTCAAATGGGCGATTCAAACCACACTTCCTCTCTCGGCTATGATCTTCTGCCACTCTCTCTACTTCACACTCAAGAGCTACTGTAAACAGCACTCGCTTTGATTCTTCTCTTCGCAAAAGGTCATGCGATTCACAATAAAACCAGCTATCTCTTATTTCACTGAACAGGTGACCCATCATCCCCTTTTGAATTTTGTTGATCGGCTCGATCACTTCCCTCAGCTTGAAACTATCTCTCCAAGCAGCGCAGCGGCAAAGTTTCGAATGTGGTATAGCCCACGTAAACAAACTTCCAAAGCCACGGACTAAGAAGAATTACGTCCCAGACACTTTCCAGGTTTGACATAATGGTATTGGTGACTAATCGAGGCAGAAACAAACGGGAATGAGGCTAAGCACGCACGGACCGATTTCATACGTCACAGGTGTCTTTAAATATCCATAACCAACGGAAAAGACATATATACGGGAGGTTTCCTTGACCAAAAGTAAAGTTATCCATGTTGTATTATCTGTTTCTTCGTTCCTTTCTTTCTGTCTTTCTTTCTTTCTTTTTTTTTACTACAATATAGGCAGGTGTTTATTATGAAGGGAATTTGTAAGAGGAAGGCCATTGTTCTTCATGTTTGAAATTTACGGTGTTAAATGTGGTTGGCGTTCAATCGGATCAAAGTCGAGCAGTGCGACTGAATTGGATTGGTGGAGCTATCTCTATCAGACTTCGAATTTCAAGAAAGTCCCATTGATATTCTTAAAGCAAAGGGCTAATTTGTCTGGAAACAGTTATTAACATTAAGGGAAGGAATTTTTGCGGTCGAATATTTCGACTATTGCCCGGAAATTGACTTTTGGGTCCAGACTGGACATAGGATGCCACGGAAAAAAAGTTTAACGGTTAACCATGTTTTGTTAGTAATAATGTAAGTAATAATTTTTGGGTTTTCAGACTTCTGGTGCTATGTTTAACACTGAAAATTACGTATACTTACAGTCTACCTTCTCTTTTTGTCGGCTTTCTTCTCGTCCTTGATCTTCTCTCGCTTTCAACGATCACTCTCTTGTCGAAAAGTGATAATGATCACTATTTGCGGAAACTGTACCCACTTCACAGAGCATATGTTCCTGATAGGCCCTGAAAGGGAATGTGACAGCTCAGCACTCAACGTGACGTGATATCATTGTACATTTTACAATGCCAGTTGGGAAAAGTGACGGTGAATAGACAAGAGGACTGATGCCGTCATTTTAAACACCACTGACAAGGTAGGAGGGCCCTTCAATGCCCAGGCGAGAATTACAACATTGGTGCAACAAATAGCCCAGAGCTCTCTCTACCACGCTCTATAGGTCAGAACTTGTCTCTGGAAGGAATTGTCGCAGTTAACGTTTCTTGATCCTTCTTTGGAAGATGTTTCCCCGCAAAATTCTAGAAAACAGCTTATCCATGAAAGCATTTCCCGCAGAATACCTGTCTGTGAAATAGTCGAGAAAATCTTGAAAAAGAAAATTGCAACCAGGTTAATGATTTCCCAATTCGCCCATTGTGTCTAACTTGCTTTTCAGTACGTTCTCACGGTTAGAAAGAAATTTCGAAGAATGGGAGATTTCAAAATTAACGTTCTCGTTGATAGCCCCAAAGAAGAACAAAGAACAAACCCTACCTGAACTGAAGTTGATCAACAAATACACGCAATGCAAGCGATGCGGCAATATCCTAACGTTCGGTGGATAGAGTTTCATAAAAACCTGCTCCTTGCAATACCACATACTCCATACTCCATACTCCATACTCCGTTTACGGATGAGTGCTGGGTCACCGTTTCGCATACCCTCAAAGAGCATGGATGCCGTTGTCGGACAATCGAAACCGCTATCGTACTACCGACACAGGTGTCGAACTATCGATACAGGTGTCAGACTATCGATACAGGTATCGAAGTATGGAAGTGTCGGACTAAACAACAAATTTCGGACTATCTAAATGGGTGTCGGACTATCGGCACAGTTGTCATTGACATATCGGACGATCAACATAAGTGTCAGACAGTCGACGCAGTTGTCAGACTATCGGCATGGCGGGCCATCGAAATTAGTGTCGGACTATCAAAATAGTTGTAGGACTATTGAGACAAGTGTCGGACTATCAGCGTGTCTGACTATCGGGCAATCCTCCGTCCGTCACCAACGCATTTTCCTAGGTAACCACTCAATGGATTTTTCTGAAATTTGTTGTGAAAGTCTGAATAAGGAAAGCTGATAAAGCCGGAATTTAAATAAAAATTATTTGGTTTGCAGGTGACAATTTATGCCCTAAAATGGCCATTTTGGGTTTTTTCCAATTAGTTCAAGATCCATTCATTTTTTTGTAGTTTTTGGTGTGGAACTTCAGGGAAGTAGCAGTTATGGACCATGTGTCAAATCTGGGACAACTCTCATTCGACTTACCGGTGGTTATTTACCTCCAAAAATGGCTATCTTCAGGTGTTTTTCCAAATGTGTCAAAAGCTGTTAATCGGATCTTTGTCATTGCCAGTTTGATTGTTGGGTTGAATCTGTGTATGTTGTGAACCGTATCTCATGTTTCAGGAAAATCTTATTTGGCTTGCTGGTGGCAATTTTCTCCTGAAATTGGCTGTTTTCAGAGGTTTTGCCAATTAACTCGTGAACGGTTCATCCGTTGTTTTTGTCGTTTTTAGTGTGAATCTAAGTCTGCGTATATTATGAACCATCTGGTTTGTCCGAGGTAAATGTCGTTCGTCTTGCAGGTGGCTATGTATGCCCAAAAATGGCGATTTTCCGGGGGTTTTTCCAAACATGTCAAAAACTGTTCATCGGATGTTTGTCATTTTCGTTGGGATTCTTTGGGGCAACTCTGTGTACGTCATGAACGATATGCCTTGTCTGAAGAAAATCTTGTCAGGCTTGCAGATGGCGATATACATCCGAAATTGCCTATGTTGAGAGTTTTTTCCAAATATGTCGTAAACGGTTTATTTGTTTTTTGTCATTTTTGGTGTGATTTTCAGGGGCACGTAGGCACATGCTATGAACCATGTGACATGTGCGCGGAAAATCTCGTTTAGCTTGCGGGTGGTACTTATTGTCTAAAATTTGCTGTCTTCAGGTTTTTTGGAGTATGTCGAAAAGGTTCATCCGTTTTTTGTCATTTTTGGGTTTTTGGGCCAATTAAACCTGGTTGTGGCCCTTGCCATATATCTTGGGAATGTGTTGTTCAGTGTGCGGGCCGTAATTTATGTCAATAATGGCTGTTTTCAAAGTTTTTTAGTTTATTTTAAGAACGCTTCATCTCTGATTAGCGGACAAATTTATTTTCCCGGTTTTCTGGTCAAAACCTTACAAAAAACTTTCTCAAAGGTGGACACTCAATTAGCGGACACTCCAATTAGCAGACAATTTTCATTGCAGGAAATGATCAAAATTATGATTTTGCCTCTCTGATTAGCGGACAATTAACACAAACGAGAACAGACACTAAGAATGAGATGTGGGTGACATTATTTTCGATCATTTATGTCAGCCATTTATTAGTTTTAAAGTCTGAATCACTTTTTTTACATTATCTAGCTCTATTTTGGCTAGGTCTACAATTTTGTCTAGCAAAATAACAGTGCTAGATCACTGACTCCTCTAAGTCGTAACAGCCTGCTCTTCCTGGTGACTTCATTCTCAATTGAGGTGTGCGACACTTTCGTAAGTAAAGAGCGAAGTTGTTCCTTGCCTCAGTGCAACCTAATACCTATGTTTAAGTCCAAGTTTACCGTTAGCATACCTTAGTCGAGTATATTTTCAAAATTAATGTTCACGTTTCAAAACTTTCTAAGAGGCGGACGCTTCTAATTAGCGGACACTGACCTCAATCACCGATGTTGTCCGCTAATTGGAGAGTTGACTTTAGTTTTGGGTTCGTATCTTGCCATTCATGAAAAAAATGATGCACACGCTGACTTCAGTGCTACTAATTCGCATAATGAAAAACTAGCAGGAAAATAGTGCCGTGCAATCACTAGCCTCATAACTGTAAATCTGGTTTGTGTTCATTGCTTCACGTGGCTACTCGGTACTAGATGTGGCAGAACCTGTATGTATGTGAACCTTTCGATATTTCTCCTTTGTCGCCAGTAATCTGTAGATTTATAAACCCTGGCCCTGTGTGTAAATGTTCTTTGTACTGTGGCTTGTACAACCCCTGACAAAAGTAAAGTGAACAAATACTGTCACTCATATCTCCTTCATGACAGTGTTTTTCTCAGCACCCCCCTCACCACCACCACTAATAATGTTGACTTGAGATATAGCTAAATGTCGTATGATTATTGTTATCCCACACTGTAAACACGACAGTACCTTTGTTAGCATACACCACAATGCAACCACCTGCACAACAGGTCATAAAATGTGCTGAACAGTCCATAAACTCACCATGAAAATACTAGCGTACAAACCAGCACCAACATTGAAAGAGCATGTGGAGAGATTGAAAAGACGTGCAAATTCATTTAATAAGTAACTTTACAAAATGAATCCACTTTTGTCTGGGGTTGTAGCTAAATATGTATTGTATTCTGACGATCATGCTTCTCAGATTATTGAAATAGCATAACTTGATGTCGCAGTTTTATGTTCATTTATTTTAACTGGAAGAGACGCAAAGGGCCCATACACGATCAATTTTTAGGTCAATGTAATGATATCAATTTATTGACACTAATATATTGACGAAAAGTTGATCGTGCATGGGGGTCACTGATGTCAATAAAATTGAATCAATATCATTGAGCCAAATATTGATGGATCAAAGTTCCTTTGATATTTATTGATGGTTCATCAATGAAATTGACAATATTTCCATGAAGTTGACCGTGAATATGCGAAACGTCAGTGAATCTGTCAAGATATCATTGTCCTTATGACTGCCGATGTGTACAATAGCTAAGAAAAGGTAAAAGAAGCAGAAACTTATGATAGAAGTCATAGTTGCTCAATGGATAATCAAATCGGATGACTCCATGAATCGGGAAAAAAAGCTCAGTGAATTCATGCCTAATTCGCAAACGTTTGTCCTGCAAAGATTTTCGCATTCTTTTGCACGAATAAGGTATCGAAATATCATTCTCCATGTGGCTGCTGAAGTTAAAGGCAAAGAAAAGAGAGGGGATCGGTAATTTTTGCTGGCAGCTATACCTTAAGGGGATTTTTTCGCATGTATTAATTTTTGCTAAATTCGCAAAATTAAATCCACGCAAAATTTATCAAAATGATGTCATAAGCTGACAAAAAGTAAATCCAACTACGTTTTTGATCGTTAATTGATATCAATTTGCTCGGACTCATTCTTTCTCTATATGTGCATGCCAATACCCTTTTCTATGTCTTTCGTTGATGCTTATTCACTATATTACTTCCACGCAATTTCTCTGAAATTCTTTGATTCGCAAAAATAAATCCGCGCAAAACGCCTCAAAAGTTGGTCTCGCAAAATAAGTCCACGCAAAAATTTATCCCCTTAATGTAGTTGCGTACGATGCTTTGCCTGTACTGCGAAAAATCAAATCTGATGACCTGAAAATGCTGACTGATGCAGTGTGTGGCTTCAGAAATACAACAAAAGTTCCCCTTCTGCTGCTTAGGAAGATGTAGAAAAAATTTTGAACAACCTTCATGAAAATTTTCGAAGCGAACGGCACTAAGTTGAAAGTGCTGAATAGCCTGGAGCAGGAAGAGATGGGAATTGATATTATAGGTGTTATAAAAGTCATTGACCGTGCATGGGGAATAGCTCTCTGTCAATATATGAATCTCAATAAATTGGGAACATTGTTGAAGAAAAATTGATCGTGTATGGGCCCATTCAGTGTTGCGTAGAGGCAACTGTACGGCATCTTTGAAGTTAGTCGAAGTAGATCGCTCATTTTGATAGCCGCACCTGCCTTGGGGCACTCCAATTGCTGCTGAGTAATTACCATGCTGGCAAGCTCAACTTGCTGCATGACTTATTTTCTATCCTGGGTGCGAGATATCTTGTTTTTTTTCGCCATGCTGGCAAGCTAAGCTTGCTGCATGGCTTATTTTCTATCATGCACGTCACATATATTTTGTTTTGGGATGGGGGAGCTTCAGAAAACGTAATGTCTATCAAATCACTACTTATTGGTGGAATTCTGGTGATCACATTGAAATCGTATAATCCAATTTGTTTTTGCATGGTGACGGTGAATACTCATCATAAGCACCACGTGGCTCCACATCAGAGAAATATCCATGTACTCTGGAGATCTGCAACGTGGTAGACTACATAGATCATTTTTTGCTTGAATTTAAGATTCCTGCACGGCATTTAGTGACAACTATCCTAGCTGATAGACAGTTGCGAAAATGTAGATCTCTAGATCTCTATGAAATCAACAATGATTGACAGCACTCCAGAACACGGGGATCTTTCTTTGGTGTTTATGGTAAACATTCACCGTAGCTATGCAACAACTAATCAGATTAGCGGTAGTTTTTAATTAGATCACTTGAATTCCACCAATCATAGTCAATTTGATTAAAATTTACATTTTCTGCATCTCCCCCATACCAAAAAAACAAAAGATATCTTACGCACGGGATATGCAATAAGCCATGCAGCAAGCTGTGAGCTTGCCCGCATGGTGAAAATGCTTGCTGCATGGCTTCTTTCCTTAAATGACATGCCGCTTTTAACCCTACTCACGCTGGGCTTTTTTCAGAGTGTCAACTCTTTTCTTTTTTTTTTTTCATTATCATTTTTTTTGTGAAGTCTCATTTTTTTTCATTTTTTCCTTCATTAAGTTTTCACTTTTTGTCATTTTTTTCGTGATTAGTCCCCTGCATTTTATTGTTGTGTTGTTCCATCTTGCTGAGCTCTATTTTATCCTTTTGCTGCAGTTTGTTGCACAACCCTCTCTGATGTTTATGTCTGACAAAGGCTACAGTGCATTGAGGGCCATCAGAGTTAAGCATGTGGCTCGGCTAAATTGTGCTAGTCTGTTCATTTTCATACTCCTTCTGATCATATGAGTTTTCTTTGCTTTCATTTTTTTGCTCTTGGCTTGTATGGTTTTGTTTATGACTGTCTGGTGAGAAACTTTTTTTTTGGTCATGTTGAATGTGCAAATCAAACTCCTATAATTATATAATCTGGTTTTAAGTACCGTGCCTGTGCCTAGTTTTTATTGATGGGTTTGATGTGGACGTTTCATTTCTATTCAAACATAGACGAGTGTACAACTGGTGCTGCTGCTTGTGATGCCAATGCCATCTGTAGAGATACTGCTGGATCGTACGAATGTGTATGTCAGAATGGCTATTCTGGTGATGGCTTAAGATGTGCTAGTAAGTTTTGGTGTTCAGTTTTGTACGTTCATGTTGAATTAATTACAATCATGTGGTATTGGCTGGCTTTCTTTGTTGTGATGTTTTTTTACCAGCCATCGATCATTGTTTCGTTTTTGTCAGATCTTGCTCTCACGTGCCGTAATAAGACGTTAGAAACTCAATTTGCTTGCATCTCAATATTTTGAGATGTGATGACCGGTCCATCTTGATCAGATTAAATGATTCCATGTAGAAGTATTGCATGGCGAGAAAAAGGCATTTTCTTGTGATGTTGATAAATGGTTGGTAAGTGCTTCCATAGGAGTAAGGACCTTTTCTCTTCAGGTTATTTGACTTTGTCTTCACAAAACTGTATCAATATACTTTCATGATCAACGTAACGCTGCAAAATAGTTGAAGTTGCGTTTGTGAAAACGATGTATTATCTTTTCAAATATACTCTAAGTAATACTGGGTAGAATAGGAAACAGTTTGGGATGTCTTTTCAAGTCCTCCAAGAGTCTTAATTTGGATCTTCGGTCCATAGTTTGAAGTATTAATGACTATTGGCCGTTAGGCATTGTGTGAGAAATGTGTTTGGAAGTGTTACCTAAACACTTCCAGGCCATAATGCAGTCCCATTTTGACAGCGCTGATCCCTTTTGGGCGTCGAAGATATCAAGCCCAAATCCGAATTTGAAAGTTTAAAAACTCTCACCTAATAGTATTTTAATCCTTAAAGAAACCAAAAAAAGACTAGACAGTGATATGTGAACCAATTCTTATTGCAAAGATTAAAAAAAATACATGCTATATTTCATATGGCACATTTCTTTCTTGCAACTGCTTCGCTGTGCATACGTCAAGAGATTTTGGGTGCGAAAGTCTGTATTACCCCCTGACTTCCATCTTGCTGAACTCTATTGTATTCTTTTGCTGCAGTTTGTAGCACAATCCTCTCTGATGTTTATGTCTGACAAAGGGTGCAGTGCATTGAGGGCCATCAGAGTCAAGCATGTGGCTCGGTCAAATTGTGCTAGTCTGTTCATTTTCATACTCCTACTGATCATATGAGGTGTTTTTTTTTTGGCTTTTTTTGGCTTCATTTGTTGGCTCTTGGCTTGTATGGTTTTGTTTATGGCTGTCTGATCAGGAACGTTTTTTGTTGGTCATGTTGAATAAGCAAATCAAACTCCGACCTATAGTTATATAATCTGGTTTTCAATTCCATGTTTTTCCTAGTTTTTATTGATAGGTTTGATGTGGACCTTTTTTTTCAATTTAGACATAAATGAGTGTACAACTGGTGCTGCTGCTTGTGATGCCAATGCTTTCTGTAGAGATACTGCTGGATCGTACGAATGTGTATGTCAGAATGGCTATTTTGGTGATGGCTTTAGATGTGCTAGTAAGTTTTGGTGTTCAGTTTTTACGTTCATCTTGAATTAATTGCAATCATATGGTATTGGCTGGCTTTCTTTGTTGTAATGATTATTTTAGCAGCCATCATTGTTTCGTTTTTGTCGGATCTTGCTCTCACGTGCCGTAATAAGACGTTAGAAACTCAATTTGCTTGCATCTCAATATTTTGAGATGTGATGACCGGTCCATCTTGATCAGATTAAATGATTCCATGTAGAAGTATTGCATGGCGAGAAAAAGGCATTTTCTTGTGATGTTGATAAATGGTTGGTAAGTGCTTCCATAGGAGTAAGGACCTTTTCTCTTCAGGTTATTTGACTTTGTCTTCACAAAACTGTATCAATATACTTTCATGATCAACGTAACGCTGCAAAATAGTTGAAGTTGAGTTTGTGAAAACGATGTATTACTGGGTAGAGTAGAAAACAGCTTGGGATGTCTTTACAAGTCCTCCAAGAGTTTTTATTTGGATCTTTGGTCCATAGTGTGACGTATTAATGACTATTGGCCATTAGGCATTGTGTGAGAAATGTGTTTGAAAATCTTACCTAAACACTTCCAGGCCATAATGCAGGCCAACTTTGACAGCGCTGATCCCTTTTGGGCGTCGAAGATATCAAGCCCAAATCTGAATTTGAAAGTTTAAAAAATCTCACATAATAGTATTTTAATCCTTAAAGAAACCAAAAAGGTCTTGACAGTGATATGTAAACCAATTTTTATTGCAAAGAGTAAAAAAATACGTCCTATATTTCATATGGCACATTTCTTTCCTCCAATTGCTTGTTGTATACTTTGTCAGTCGTACAAAAGTCGCGATTTTCATTGTGTTTTCCAAATATGTTAGAAAACATTCGTCTGATTTTTGTCATTTGTGGTGTGAATATTAGGGGTTGTCTTATTTTTTATCTTTGATCTATCACAATGATTCTCGGTTACGTTTGCGGGAGTCCACTGATTATGTGACTTGTTAATCATGAGATCATCCTCATAAGGAGTCGGTAATCTCACAAGATCTTCAGTGCTCTCCACATGACACCAATCTAATACAGTGGTCATGTAACTTAACACCAGTGTGAAAGCGTCAGAGCGTAAACCACATGAAAAACTCAAAAACTCCTGCATTGCCCGATTCTCAAGAAAATAAGGTGAAAGTTATGATCAGGAACTGTGCCCACGCTCTCGTCCAGTTGCAAAAAAAAGGCATGAGCAAATAAAGAGAGTCAAATGAGCACAATTTGCATTCATTCTGAAATATGCTCAAGATAGGGCACAGCGATTTTTCCAGACATGATTGAACTCCAATCATGTCAACTCATTGCTTCATATCCTATTCATAGACTAAGAATCTCCTAAATTGCCTTCACCTTCAGATTCGTCGATTATGTATTATGTTCTATACTCTTGTGTAAGTGCACTTTACTGTTCTCCATTGTAATTCTGGGCAATCTTGGGCAAAAATGTACAGAACAGCAGGTTTATCCCCTGCTGGGAGGGGCATAGCCTGCTCGCATACTCTGCTCAAAACTTATGGTTTCTCACAGAGTCTGCTCACGATCACTCAGTTGATGTAC
>JAOBRC010462455.1:0-11872 GCA_027575255.1 Scolionema suvaense
AGGCTTGGTAGTGAGCATAGGTGCATTCTATGTTTCAACACATACTCATGCCTTATAGGCTTGGTAGTGAGTATAGGAGGTTCAGAAGAATCTAGCATTTGTGGCGGTTCCAAGTCCTCAGTCACCGAAGTCACGCAGAGATGTGCGACGGGTGATGAGCGCAGGCAACATGTGAATTTATGTTTCCCATCTGCGTGACTAATGAAATCTGCATCAGTTTTTCAGTTTTGAGAAAGTTTTCTTGGGACGTAGAATTTACCCCCATGCAATATAGTGCTAAAGAAAATGTTTCTTTATATTTATATACTTCGACAGAGGTTCCGCAGCTGTTAAAACATTTCAGCGTAAGAATTTGTGAGATGTTGGTTGAAATATCTGTTTCTAGGGTTGTGACCTATTTTGTCTGGAAATTTATTTATCTGTTCTTGTTGACGATATTTCTGATTAGGGAACTTGTTGCAGGGCTTTTACAAGGTGATTCTGTGTGCTATTCTCATAATCATGAATCGCTTAAATTCTTATGTTAATACAGGGACACCGAAGTTCATTCCTGCTCTTAGGGATGCTTTCAAGAAGTTCGAAACAAGTGATTCAGGTGGGATTGTTGTATGAATCTTTTTGGAGAAAAAACTAATGGAAATTATAGTTAACATAAAGTTTTCTGTAGATCGTCCAAGACGTGTGTGACGCTGATTCGATATTTTTCTGGAGGGAGTGCAGTGTATGAAATTTTTAGCGAGACAGTGTGTCTCTGTTTCCTGTGATACATGCTGAACATGCTCTATATTGGGAGGGAAATGAGACATCATTCCACTCTCTGTGTAGGACTCTGTCAGCTTTCATTTGGACATTACCTGCAGTCCAAGACCCTGTCAGGTACAAATTCATGGATCTGCCCTTGCTAGTTTTTTCGCTCTTGTACCAAAAAGAGACCCAGATTGTCAAGATAAGAGATTTCATCATCTTACTCCTAAAGGCTCCGAGTCCATGATGGGAGCATCATGTGAATCACTTGTTCTATTTTATGCCTGTCTCTGTGGAAGAAGAAGTTTCCTTTTCTCGCCCCTTTTGCCTGGTAGCTACCATGGATCAGTACATACTGATAGCCACTACTGGGCATGTACTGTATCAAGTGCTCGATGGCAGGCCGATGGCTTATGTGCAATTATGCTGCCATCACTGAAACCAGTGTCTCAGGCCAAAGCCATGCTACCTCCTGCCTTTCTCCTATGGATCCATGGAATGAGGTGATTTGCAGAATATGTTTGAGTGTTTTGGTTTTTTTTGGTAATTTGTTTGTTTTCTTTTATATTCTGATTTGATCTTCGGAAGTGTTTTATCCATATTTCTGGTCGGTTTCTTGTTTCTCTATGTCATTGACAGACGATTTCTACAAGAGAGAGGACGACGTTGGCTCCTTGGAGATCGTTTCTCCATGTTAATCGTTTCAGCACCATGTTGTCAATGCTAGTCATATTGTGTTTCTCTAAGTTGAGGTAATGTTCATTTTAGACCTTTTTTTTGACTTGCTTTGCACTTGATGACTGCTTTTCTGGCTAGAATAAGCTCTAACTAATATTCAGGGCTGGATATTGTCTGGATTGCTTTGATTTGTATTCTTTCAGATCAAGTCCTTGTGCTAGTAACTGCTGGCAAGTACCATGAGTCAAAGGTGGACATCATCAATACTGTGAGGAGTAATCGGAAAAATGCACGTCTGCAGATCTTTTTAGTTGGAGGTAAGCTATTGGCTCCGTAGGTAATAGTTTGTTGGAGAAATTTTTTTCTGTTTTTTGTTTATTTTTCCTTTTGTTTTGACATGCCACTAAATTCTACATTAAATGAATCCTGCAACAAAAATTCTGGAAGAATAATTCTGAGCAATTATGCATGTACAAGACTGCAATAGCAGACAAGATTACATTTCTACAAGTTGACCCATTTACATCTGTATTGGCATAGCCTCTCGTGTTGCATGAATCGAAAATGGCTATAGAGTCAAAATACCAAGATCCTTCAAAGTTTTTGCATATTGTTAAATCAACTAACCACCAGCCGTGAATTCAAGCATGACTGCTATCACTCTTTCTACTGGAGATGCCAATACCAAGCAAGGTTGTTGTATTAAATAAAACAACTTCTCAGTTTATTTCTTACTGTGGACATGCGTTAGAATATCTGTTTCCAGATCACTCTGAAAGATGCATATAGTGAAGATTCAGCAATGATTGTCATTTCAAGGACACGATTAGTTAGGTACACCATAGGAACTTGATATGAATTCATATGACTTCAGTTTATGACAATAGTTTTTCTGAATTATGTAATTTGGCTTATTGCAAGTATAAAGCTGTTGTTCAGGTACGTTTTGCATGAGTATTGCATGACTATGACTGAGGATGCAGTCAAAACATGTCGCATGAAAATGAGAAGTGTTGTTATTTGTCTCAAGTTTATCATTAGCCTTGTACTATTAAGACTATTTAGTATTTATTATGTTCAACCTTACGATCTGTCAACGATATAACTAGGTTTTTAAGAACTAGCAACTTATGAACAAGCCCATGTAGAGGCCAATGAAGTGTAAAAAATTCTTCTTATCCGCAGAGTTTCCAGGGCTTCGCCGTGGACCTACCAGGGGGCCTCACAACACCCCCTAGAACATCCATCTCTGCATCCTGCGACGTAGATTTCTCGAAACAATGAAAGATTGGCAAAGAATAGAACCTGACCTAGGCATGAAGTGAATATCAGTAGCGACTCCTGTCGTAGAAAAAATATTGCATTTGCTCAAAACGTGCACCAAAGATCATTGCCAGATCAACACTGGTATATTTTCTTTCGTGCAGATATTTCATGAAAAAGGCTCTTGTAGTTTCTCAGTTATCAGAATTTTAAGGATACTGCAAACCCTCAGGAGTAATAACGATTGTTAATCTTTAGTCAAGCTCTACGGGAATTTTGAAAGCTTTTCAAAATTTTTGTTTATGTCATGTGTTAATCTCATCAGGTGGCAACCTTCTGAAAAAGTGCCCACTAAGAAGCCACTTGCATTCCACCTGCTGTGAAGCTGTACACAGAAATGGGAAGAAACAGAAATTTCTACACTCTAGAAGCTCTAAGTCCCCTCCAGTTTGTTTTTAGTGTACAAATTGTGCATCAACCGAAAGATCTCAACAGACTCTACAAAACTGTGTCAGCATTTGTGTTGTTTTTGACTTGATCAAAAGTTATGAGCAATTTAAGTTGAAATCTCGTGATTTCATAGCAGAATTTCTGCAATTTTTTAAATGCGGAGTTGTAACTCTTGGTTGGAAAAGTATCTCGAAAAATGCCGACGCCGTTTTGGAGGTACAGCATATAGATTTCACCTAAAGTTGATTTGGTGAAAAAATATTGATCATGGGGGGACTTACAGTATATGACCGTGTTTTTAAATATTCCCTTTGTTTCAAAGTGGCAGGTGGCAATTCGTCTCAAAACCTGCAGGAATCGATGCAGGTCCCTTCCGCTGATGCATTGAACATCCAAAGACTTCTTGAAAACGATTCTGAATCAAATTAGAAGCTCCTGAATAAAGCACTGACTGAGCCTTTGCAGTATCCTTAACTTGCTGCCATTTTGCTTTTCGATATTCATTTTGCATGATCCATCACAAGGTCAAGTGGTATTATCCCATCCTATATCAATCTGCTCTTCATTGATCATAATATGTAGTAATTTAAATTTTCTGTTATCGTTCAGATGTTCAGTCACTATGGAAAGTTGTAGGCCTTGGCAACAGTCTCGCATGACATCACTGATGAGCAAATTTAAGAATTAGAAGAATGATGAAAAATATCATAATTTGAGGGATCACTCAAATAGAGACTAGTTGTCATAATTTTGCAAGATGTATGATGTCTTTATAGCAGGGTACATTGATTTAAAAGTTTCATATTCATGTTGGGCTATCCAATGGAATTTGTATTGCTTTTACAGAATCCCAGCATTCAAGCCTTTCGGTAGAATTTTGGAAAGACGTCGCTGTATCTGGGGTATGTAATGACCTGATTTCTTCTTCATCCATATAACATTAGATCACAAACAAAAAGTGGAAGAAGCGCAAAGCTTTTTCGTATGTCTTTCAACCTCAATTGCTGCAAGCCTTGTAGTACCTTAGAATGACGCAGTTACGTGAAAACGCTTTGTGCTTATAACAGTCTATGCTTGTAGTCTTTTGTCTATGGAATTGATTTCTCGGCAAATGCTATTTCTATTTATTTTTAAGTTTTCCTTTTTCTCGTGCTTTCTTACTTAGTTGTGTGAAAACTTTGTCTGTTGGGTCAGTGCAATGTCTCTTCATCATTGTGGACACCCCCCCCCCCCAAAAAAGGGGGGGGGGGGGGGGGGGGGTAGTTGACTTCCAGAAAATGGGATAAATTGGGGTTTAAAAAATTCCCTGGATTAAGAGGGGGTTGGTGTTAAGGGGGGATAGACTGTTCTGCCTTAGCAACAATCAGCAATACTAATAAAGGAAATAGGAAATGCATGAGTGTAATCACTGACAGCTCTCATAGTTGTTTTTGTAGAAATCCGGAGGATAAATTGGTCACTATAAGCCAAGAACGTATATTTCACTCTTTTACCCCCTGCTGGGAGCTTCGAGCGCTAGTACGATATCGAAAGGAAACCGATTTCTTCAGCTGGAAGGAAAGGACCAGGTGGTGCGCTAGGGGTGAGGTGGGGTACATGTAAAGTCATGAATGACGGCATTGCTTAAAATGGGGGTAGTTTTATAAAGGAGGCGATAAAATTTGTCTGTCCACTATGATGATTCATGCTCTCACATGATGAGCCAGAGGTTAAAGCAATCTGATTTCCTAATTTTTGCTGTGGTTCAACCTCGCCAATGAACCAGATGCTTGAATGAAATCTGTTATCTTCCGACTCCTATTTATGTTCATCTAACCATTTAATGAACAGCTGGAGGTCTGGTAAGAAAATACTTCCTGTGAATTTTGTAGATCACAGTTTTACCATGGATGTTTTGAATTTTAGGTTTTGTTCTAAAATTGTTTCGAATGTATTCATTCTTATTCTTTAATTGTCATACAATTGAAGTTATTTCTGAACCGTGTTGCATATCTAAGAAAACATGCATATTTTTTGTCGAAAATGGCGGTTTTTAGGGATTTATTGGAGTTATTGGATTTTCTTTAAATGTTTAGAATCTGTTCATCAAGGTTTTGTAGAATTTTGTGTGAAACTGTGAAGCAGTAGAAATCATCATGAGGATGCAATTGTATGTGCAATCTTTCCTCGTTTCGTAGGATGGTGACCGGCATGAGGTCACTAGTGCTGATGCCTTTGACTACAGTAGATTCGTCCTGAAATACTTCAAACAACCTGACAATAGTACAGATTTACATGTTCGATATTCGATGCCATATTTTGATTTCAATGGTGTGGGTAAGTCTGGTGCTTTTAGTTTAGTTATAATAGTATAATGCAATGTGCTATGAAATAAAATTATAATAGTACAATTCAATGTGCTATGAAATAAAATTATAATAGTACAATTCAACGTGCTCTGAAATAAAAATATAATAGTACAATTCAAGGTGCTCTGAACTAAAATTATAATAGTACAATTCAATGCGCTCTGAAATAAAATTATAGTAGTATAATTCAATGTGCTATGAAATAAAATTATAATAGTACAATTCAATGCGCTCTGAAATAAAATTATAATAGTACAATTCAACGTGCTCTGAAGTGAAATTATAATAGTACAATTCAATGTGCTCTGAAATAAAATTATAATAGTATAATTCTATGTGCTATGAGCTAAAATTATAATAGTATAATTCAATGTGCTATGAGCTAAAATTATAATAGTACAATTCAATGTGCTCTGAACTAAAATTATAATAGTACAATTCAACGTGCTCTGAAATAAAATTATAATAGTACAATTCAATGTGCTCTGAAATAAAATTATAATAGTACAATTCAATGTGCTCTGAAATAAAATTATAATAGTACAATTCAACGTGCTCTGAGCTAAAATTATAAATAGTATAATTCAATGTGCTATGAGCTAAAATTATAATAGTATAATTCACTGTGCTATGAGCTAAAATTATAATAGTATAATTCAATGTGCTCTGAACTAAAATTATAATAGTACAATTCAATGTGCTCTGAACTAAAATTATAATAGTACAATTCAACGTGCTCTGAAATAAAATTATAATAGTACAATTCAATGTGCTCTGAACTAAAATTATAATAGTACAATTCAATGCGGTCGGAAATAAAATTATAATAGTATAATTCAATGTGCTCTGAAACAAAATAAAAGTTCCCAAGTGGTCTTAAGAGTGCAACTTATACCATTTTTTGACTTAACCTACTTTTCGTATACTTCTAGGACGTTTTTTCGGAAACCATTTCCCACCTGTAACTGATACAAATGCCATGAATGCTCATCTACGCAAGCTGTTAAAGGACCAATTGTTTACGATCTGTATAGTTGGAGAAGTGTGAATTTCTTTTGTCACAAAGTTACGGAAGCAGGCTTAATAAAATGAATTAATAAAATGAATTTGAGGACAATATGAGAATACTTTAAGCTTGGGTTCAAATCTGGCACTCTAAAAGATAAAAGATACTCTGTTTTCTCAAAGATTAGAAAATACTGATATCCTACATGATCGTAAAGTCCAAAGACTCTGTCCATATCAGGGAAAATTTGTATTCCTATTCCCTGAAAAAGTCTTTGGCAGTACGACCAATCAATTTCAGGAGGCAGTCTGTGCATATGTCATGAAAGATTGTTTGCCTTGGTGGAACATTCTGAGCAATCCAGTTTGGAAGATTTACCTTTAGCCTCCCTCTTGCGTAAGTACTCTTTGATCATTATGAAGAGAATATTCGTTTATGAGATTTTATGAATGATCACTTTGATCGGCATAGTCTGAGAAAAAGTGATCTGCTTATAAGGGGAGGCAAAACTTGGTTAGTGAGGACAGTTTTTCCCAAATATAAGCTTGGTACCCTATGTGCGCTTTGCAGATTTTTCCGTAAGATAGAGTTGAAGACTCCGTTCATATCCAAGTTGAAAGCTAGGAGTATTGGACCCTCCACAATAGACATTCTTTTTAGGTACTACAGAGCTTGTTTTAGTAATGAGAAGAATGTTCAATCTCTGTAAAAACTAGTAGCCGTTCCCCCTCCCTGTCATCCTATATGTATTAATGGCTTCTACACTATATCTTGCGTAAAATGTTTAGCCCATCACCTTATATCTATCTCGACTACGTGAACAATTTTCTTGAAAGTATGACAGGTGGAGAGTTTGTCTGATTAGTTTGTCCAATTTGGCTCGCTGAAAGCGATAGACTAAATGCAGGTAGAGGCTAAAAAGCGTGACGAGCAAGATAGTTGCCAGCTATATATGCAGAGCTCATGTCTTTGGCATCTACGCTGTCGAGCTATGGCACACAAGCCAAATATTTAGCTGGTCAGTATAGAAGTGGTTATTGTATTGGCTTAATATCATATCTTCTTATAAAAGCGTCTTTCAGAAAGTTCAGGGAGGGCTTTGCTGTGCCATGTCTAGAAATTGATGAATTAAGATGATAGTGCATTCTTGGATCATGAATATGGAACTTGAACTACTTTTACCACAATGTTGTGCTGTTAAGTGACACTTCATAAGAAGCGTAGAAGTTATGAATAATTCATTGCTGCAAGAATTGTTGTTGACTGGCCGGCTTTAAAGAATGTCATTGCGAAAGTTAAAATTTCACTTCACTTTCGTAAGAAGCATAAAAGTTTTGAATAATTCATTGCTGCAAGGATTTTTATGTGTCCTCTCAATAATTTAAATGAAGTTTACTCTTCTAACATAGCTCTGCCTATCTTCTGTTCAACATTATTGATACCTATGCACTCAGTAGTTCTTGGACTGCAAGAGGATTTTATATTCATATAGACATACCATCAGTTGTAATATTTCAGGTGTTCTTCTTGATGCCAATGCACCGTGCTATCAAAATGGAGATTTGATTGGTGTTGTCGGATTCTCACTTGCTATATCCGGATTTACCTTCACGCCAGACGGATTTGATACAACAGAAGATGTCTACTATTTCATCATTGACTCGAATGGTAAGGAGAATATGGCACTATTGGAATATTGCACTATTGTCTTTCATTTTGCTTCCATGTTTTCAATTGTTTCAGCGAAAGTTTGTTAAATCTTGTCTAGATCGCAGGGAGGCTCTTACTGTCTTTTCCGAAGTAATCATGTGAGTTGGTGAAAGCAGCTTTAACATTGCCGCCTCTGAAGAGCAGTCCGGCTCCTCAGTTAGTCGTGCACCTCCCTGTACTCCCCACTCTTGGTGTATGTGCATGTCTTTCAGAAGAGAATATGGAAGATATTGTAATAAGGTGGAATGGATGGATCAACCAGGGTTCTGCCCATGGTGGGCGGCACTTGGGCGGTACCGCTCATCGCTCATTACTAACATCCCACTACTCATGCAGCTCTTCAGTGCTGAAGTTGTCCGATATAATCTCTAGGCTGCTGCTTATTGTCATATACTGTATTATGAGATATCAGTCAGATTTTCTACTGAGAACTTCGGACCAAATGAAGAAATGGCTATAGCAATTACCAAAACTTCAGTGGTACCAAGAAAGACATACCCCCAACACTAAACATGTCACTCCCATTTTTGTCCTTCCTAAAAGCCAAGAATTTTTCACTCATTCTCCATTCTGAAAACTTGTATAGATATACCAAGGGGATGGGGTGTGGAAACTGTGTATTTGTTTGGTATAATGTTTTCCTGATATCATGCATGCACTACAATTGCACAAATGCAGTGAATTTCCTGGTAGGAAGGATACATTGATTCTATGATAAGTACGGAGTTCTATAGAGCTGCATTGCCACATGCGAACCACATGCTAGTCTCAGTTGCTCAGCATACAGCAAAGATCACAGAGGAGAGCTACAATCAAGTGCAAAATATATTGAGACATGGGCAAAATATGGCGTTTGCCAGTCCCCACAAACAAAAGACTAATGATATCATCCAGCTGTGGAGAAAATCAAGCCTCTACGACTTGCCTCCACGGGTTTATGACTGGGTTAGATGGATCGTGCTTTTAGGACTTTGAGCGACTTTGAAGATGAGAAGCAGGAGATGGTCCCCCTTTCATGACCACGCCCACTTTTTTGAGATATTGCCAATTGTACGTATTTACAGCCGTCTGATGTGACTTGCCAACACGTCCAGGCAGTGAAATTGTGCTACTTTGATAGTCTGGAGGTTGGTACAGCCCTGAAGTTGGCTGGCTATGTCGATTTTTCTGTGTTTTCAGAATTATGATCAGACATTGGCTATGCATGACTTTGAAAATAAGCTGAACAATGATGAGATTCTAAACAATTTTGCCCCTGATTGTAGGGTGTCATCTTGGGCTTCTTACGACATAGTTTTAAAATGCTTTCACTTGAGACAATTATAAAAAAATATTCAGGATGATCATAGCAATATGTAAGGGGACATCGCGTTTGAGGATATAAATAGCGTTAAATGCTCGCATTTAACTATAGTTAACTGGCACACAGCATTTGATCTGCGTTGGGTTACATAATCACACATTAGATTGCGTTGTCATGAGTTCGTAGCTATTCCGGACTTGCTGCGTTGAGCTTTGTCACTGTCGTTCGCTAATTGCTCCTTAGTTTTATTGCTGCCTTATATTCTGCTGCATGCTGCCGCTCCTTAGCCTTGGTCTGAGTTCAGGGAGAAAAGATGGTAACGCCAGAACGGCAGGAAGTTTTGGATCTTGTTTTGTGGAATGCTGGCGAATTGGCAGATCGAGTGGATTTAAATTTCGGGTGCAACCAAGTTTCACTCACTCGTTGGCGTTCTTTTGCCTGAAGTATCACTGAAGAGCATCAAAGATTACATACAGCAAGTAAGTTCGTCATTGCCTTCTGGCTCTGGCACCAGATTTGCCAAAACGAACGATCATCTGGCATTCTGACTGGTCTGTCATTCAAGTTACAACGTTTGGTATGCAGCTCAACTCCATACTATCAGCCTCCAGCCTTCCATCTTGCTTATTGTTGCGCCACCTAAGAAGATGCCTGTGATTGGACATGGATTGATCACGTGAAATTTATCAGATTTCGCTCGTGTCCTCAGCTCACAACTTATTGGATGGAATGCACATCCTATTCGTCGAATGTCCACCACGTGAGCGACATCGGCCGCACTCGGCAGCTCGTAGTGTAGTCAGACACACCAAGACCAATTCTGAAACCAACCCTGCCAATAGACCATAGTCAGTGCGACCAGGGTTCTGTCAATAACATGGCTGGTCCAATACAAACATGGCCGGTGGAGCAGCGCGACATACGATTAAGAATGGTCAGGTAGGTGCTTAATGTTGAAACATCTTGCCCTTACGTAGCTACTATAGTGAAATTTATTTTATTGTAGTAAGCCGGTCTTTTCAGTCCACCACGCCTCAGTCCGATTTTACAATCTCTAAGATGAGCCTTTTGGTTTCATATATCATGTTCTCAATGGTTTCAAGCAGGTTTACTCCGTAACTGATTGCCAGCACAGTCCGGGTGCAAATCCATATTCTTTCGTTACTTTTAAATATTCAGGTACCGACGAATAATAAGATGCAGCAAGAGCATCACAGTAACAGAATTAGGCATAGTAGGTAGGTCAAAGGAGAGAATAAGGATTATATAGATTCAATAGAATTGTATCGCAGAAACGTCAATACTAGAACATAATATTTCGACATTACTCTTGCTTTGACAACTCTTTTTTGACGGCATAGCCTGTTGCGAAGTGGAATAGCTCGGGTAGAGTAAACATCAACCACAATACAACACATTCCTAAAGCAGGCCTATATCATAGTCACACTATGGGACTATATATGTCTTTATCGAGCTATTGTCGACATCGATTTTTAAATATTTGCGGGCTGCATAATTATATATATAGTTGTATACAAGAATAGGCAAGTGCGTGGTTAGTTACAACACTGCATCATGCAGGTGCAAGGTAGCTATAATCTTGCCACGAAACCAGACCTTGTGGAATCACATTCACTTTCACTAGCAGAGGGTTGGTACTAGTAAGATGTGGGGTCTCATTACAGGGCTCATATAACATTTTGATTATTGATTGCTACCTATTATTCTCCTTAAGCTTAACGATATTAAGTCATTACAGAAACAGCATCAAGGGTGTGCTTACTAGATTATCATTAGGCCAGTTGTTTTTTTTTGTGTGTTTTTTTTTCTCACCATGAATGCACAACTGTACAATAAGTTGTTTTATTCTGGGTCTGTTTTGTTTTGTTTGTTTTTTTTTTGCTTTCTGGGTCTGTTTTTCAGTGGCAGCGCCAATCTCTTGCAGCACGTAATACGACTGTTACGCAGTCAGTGCACGTACTACATTGGTTTGTGACAATTAACGTTTGTATTTACATTTTGACCAAGAACACCTATCACATTGTTATGTCTATGTACATTGTCCCAGTAAGAAGCATTCCGATATTTACTGCACACTGTCTTTCCTTGTAACAATTGTTTGCAACACATTGAATTATCCTGTATCCTGTTGGGCCTAATAGCAACTGTCAGTTGCCCTGGTACCTTGAATGTATCATTAACCTCATGGTAGACTCAGAGGTCAATTCACTTGTAGGATCAGATATTTTTTTTTTATTAATACCTTGGATCTCTAGACTCCATACTTGGAAAGTATCCCTTCACTACTATTATTATGTATACTTGTTTTTTCCCCGCCTTCATTAAACTATTGGTCACTGCTCAGGGTC
>JAOBRC010462566.1:0-11872 GCA_027575255.1 Scolionema suvaense
TCCATACATCAGATGGAGAATGCCACACAACACGGTTTTTGCTGAAGTTATTGCGTCTGACTGTACCACCCGCTCTGTGGGTGCTTGGGAGTCTAGAGGAAAAACTCTCGGGAGTGAAAGGGTTAAGATAATCTAAAATAACCTACCCTTCTCCAGTTGGCCTGACATTTAATTGGCTCTCGCTCATTTTAATCCTCTAAGCCAAGTTTACTGTACTAACTTGCTTGAATCTGGCTGTATTTTCTTAAACATGCTCTCCCTATTATGACAATCAGGATAACTGTTCTCTTGTTTACATATATCTGAGCAAGTCTTCGTTTTAAGAAAGCAGATTTTCAATGAAGATTTTGGAATATTCAAGATCGGTGCACTTGTCTTGTGGACTGCTTATATCAAACTATTCAACCAGAGGACATTAATTACAAGGTATACCTGTAGATTGAATGTCAGGCATTCTTCTGATGGAGCCCTTCAGTATAAAGTTAAACTTAAAAAACAAGTGCAGAAATCTGTAGTTACTCACATTTCATACTGAAAAATCTTCATCACTTTATGTCTTCACGTTTCGTGAATAGTTAGCTACGTACCGCTACCTCAGTCTTTTGAAACATAGATAGTGTAGGTAGCACTACTCACATTCCACACAATGTTTGTGAAAATGTTACAGAACTCATCTGCATGCATGGAGAAGAGAATGGGACATCAGCAACGTATTTATTGTAGAAAAAAGGCAGCGCAGAGCCTGAGGATTATTACATCGAAAAGAATCCTCCACGAGGAAGTTTCATGCGTTCGCGGAAAGTGATACGGTTTTAGGGCATGAAGCTACCCACACCAGGTAAGTTAATGGAATAATCATTGCCATCAAGATGAAGTTGCTGGCTGCCACCGTCACCAATATCAGGGAAGGTATTGAAGAAAGACTGAACACTGAATGAATTCAATGTATATCATCAAAACTGCAAGTGACTTGAAGCAATATTTTTCACCAAGAAACACAATCCAATCATGACATAGGCCACACACACCACCTTACCCGATGCAACCTCAGGCCAAAATGCAAGTATTCGCAGCAAAAATATCAGGCTGCTCCTCTGAAGTTTCGATAGTCGAGTGGCATAAAAAAGCTGCTTCTCCATCACGTTCCAGATGGTATCCTGCCATGAACCGTAAAGTAACGTTTCCCAATCTCCTTGTGTCCTCAACTCCAACTGTCTGCCCGCTCCACTCACTGCACCGGCTCTGGGCTATTAAGCTGAAATAACTGTTCGCACAGTTGACAGAACGACGAGCCCTGGCACTATTCAGTTTGTTTTGGTACGAAACTTGCGCCATCATGGATTGAAAATTAGAGTGATGATGCGGCATAATTTGTGCACATGGTTGGATCCGTGCTGCAGACCGCTGAAGGAAATTTGCTGCGACAGTCGCCAGATCTCTCGTCCCTCTACACGGTTGAGAGCAGTCAGCTCCAGTATGAGGGATAGAGATCTGGTTCTAGGTTATTCGGAATTTGTCCGCTGTTCAGTAGACCCCCCTCCCCCCTATTCCTTAGCGAACACACCTCTAGAAAGATGGCAAAGACAGCAGAAATTCTTTCCTTCCTCAACACAGTCCTCTTTGATTGCGTGGCAAGTCTTCAGTCAGGTCAGATCTGATGCAATAGATGAAATTGATAGCGAGAGGGTTACACTCAATAAAATAACCCGCCCTTTCAAATGCAGGTGCACCGTTTTTCAACGTATGTACAGAAGATCACTGCCTGCAGCAAAGCGTTGATTACATGTGTTGTATGCATTGGTCACGGTGTGTACATTCGTGTAACGATCCACATAGATTCTGGACAATCCAGAAAATAAAACAGCCCCCAAATTTCCATGCTCGAATAAACGCCTCCCGTTTTCAGGAGATTTTTCAATAAACACCCCCTCAAGTAGATGCCCCCTCTAGAGGGGGTGTTTATTAGAGATACACTAGCTAACAAATGTAAAACTATCACCACTACATTATTACCCCATTTTGGGGGCTTTTGTTTCCTTTAAGTATATGTAAACATGAAAAAGATGATGTTTACGATGAAATTTACATGTAATCTAGTGTATATTTCATTGATATGTAAAGTTTATACGTAAGAAAAAAAGAAGAATTTCATAGACATGTAATAGACGCCTCCCTCTTTTAAACGCCCCCTCAGATAGACGCCTCCCTGAAAAGTAAAAAAATTTAATAAACGCCCCGGCCGTTTAATTGAAGCATTACTGTAAATAAATTTTGTTGAAAATGTACCAGCTTTATTCACTTGTTGGCTGATAAACTAAACAATACTAAAAATCGAAAAAATTGGAAATGTTTGTGTTTTGGACGGAATTGGGAGCATGTAGACGAAGTTAGGAGCGTAAAATGTGTCTCAAACTTTAGCAATAAAATCAGTGTAATCACACGGCTACTAAAATTTTTTCTTGTTTACTGGAATAAGGCTAAATTTCCTTGGTTTTAGGCTAGCTTGCTTTGCTGTCAAGTGCTTCATTGGTCCAGAAATTCAGAAAAAGCAAAAAATCGGACGGAATTAGGCTGGATACGCTACTTTAATTTATGAATAAATATGCTAAAATGAAAGAATAAATGAAATGAATCACTCAGGAAGAAGTAGGTGAGCGCAGAGATTCTCTGTTCTAGTGACCAACCCCCATCAACTACAACGAGTTGTGTGTTCTAACCAATACATAATTAATGAACTGTAAACACAATCAAAACAAAACAAAACACGAGGAAAAGAGAAACTAAGAAGTCTGAAAGCTTAATTTCTCACTCAGGATCAGCGACAGTAGTATATGCTACAAGCAGCAAGGTTGGGGGTAACAGGCACTGTGATCACATAATACTAAGGCGAGGTCGAAGGAAGTAATATAGGTCCAGAAGAGATTGTACTACTCCAACTCTGAACTACTGATATAAGTAATTTCGTGTGGCTTGTATCTCTTATGCTAGGTAGAGGGTGCACTGTGCTGTTCAGATCAAGTTATGTTTATCTTCGCTGTACCATTTTTCTTAACCCTTAGTCCAAAGTCAACTTGTGCTCTGTGAGTCAATCAAATTTTGGAAGATGTTATAATGTTTGAGGGAGATACAATACAAGCTTGGTAGTTTTCTAGTTCACTAGTGAGCTACATTAATGCAATTCCGATACAAGAAGTTTATCACTCACAATCTAGTATTCAATATAAGGGTAATTGTAATGGTAATTCTTGCATCATCCTTAAAGTTTCAAACACAAATAGAGAATGTTTTGGATGGCTATCTTACAGACCTCCCGAGGTTTATTTGGTGTGGATTTCCAGTGAATGTCTCGATAAATACTGTGACCTCAGTTGCAGTTACTACCACATCATAGCAGTGCTTTTTGTATAGGATGAGATGAAACCAGTCGTACCAGGCAAAAATGACAGGTGGGACGTGAGTGTGACCTAATGTACGATGTTTAACACCTCAGAGTATACGTGACTCAACCTGCTGTGTGTGACCTAGTTATGTGCCTCAACTCAGGGCAGCCCTCAGGGTTTTGAAGAAAGCGCAGCAGCACTGAAGTGCAGTGTGTTATGTCCTATGAAAGTTAGTGCTGACAGCTAACATTTTTGGTCGGCATTGCCGTTTTCTGTGCACCCTTACACACCCTTCTGTTTTGGCAAGTAGCAGAAGATTTCAAACTCCCGTAGAACTCTCTATACAGTATCCCAAACTTGCGCAATGTGGCCGTCTCTGCTGAACTCTCTATACAGTATGCCAAGCTGGTGCAATGTGCCCGTCTCTGCTGAACTCTCTATACAGTATTCCAAACTTGTGTAATGTGCCCGTCTCTGCTGAACTCTCTATACAGTATGCCAAACTTGTGTAATGTGCCCGTCTCTGCTGAACTCTCTATATAGTGTGCCAAACTTGTGTAATGCGCCCGTCTCTGCTGAACTCTCTATACAGTATGCCAAACTTGTGTAATGCGCCCGTCTCTGCTGAACTCTCTATACAGTATGCCAAACTTGTGTAATGCATCCGTCTCTGCTGAACTCTTTATACAGTATGCCAAACTTGTGTAATGCGCCCGTCTCTGCTGAACTCTCTATACGATATGTCAAACTTGTGTAATGTGCCCGTCTCTCCCAACATCTATCCATCCCCACTCAAGAGAGAGTCCCATTTATGTACAACTTGTAAAGCTGTTTCATTCTGTTGATGATGCTCTGTAGTAGCAGAGCGAAATATCCGGAATAAATTGCAAAATGTTACTTGTGCAACTTCTTGTAGTTTTGTTTATGATTAAAGTTTGTGCCCAGAAAAGTATATTTAACTTGTAAATCATTTTTATAAAATGGCAGCGAAATACAACTTCACCACATGCAAGCAAGACGGACTAACTAATCTGTATACGCTTTTACTTCGACTATCAAATAGATTGCTGTGGCGTTAGCGTCACATTAGAATGAAAAAACAAAGCAAACTTCGGTTTTATGGACACCAGTGAACAAGTCTTCTACAACCTTGAGCCAGTTCTTATCTGTGGCTTGAGCACTCAACAATCAGATATCTGGTATTCATTATCAATGTATTTAACTTAATAAATGAATGCTCTACATAGCGATAGATGCCTGCATAAATCACTTGAAGCTGTGGCGACTACCTCTATAGCTGTTGTGACAAGAAAAAGTGATGAGTCACTGCCGAGATGTGACAGCATGCGCTAAGATAGGTAAGTAGGTCAACATACGCAGGCCATTCTCAGTTAAAAACAAGCTGGAAACTAGCGCGGCGATGCTGATTGCTGACATTAATTTTGAGGGCGGCTGCAGGGTGATGGGCAGCACTGCTGAGCAGAACTTATGGAACCATGTGTCGCACTCCAGTTGAATCCGTGAACATCTATCCAAGAAAGTTCATTTGATGCGTGTGCTGTTACATTGATGTACTTTCACTTGAATGTGATTGTTTGTAAGGCAATTACTGTAAGATTTCACGTGCTACTGGATTAGTGTTTTCTTGCACATATGACGTATTTCTTGCAAAAAACAAACTTTGTTTTACAGAGGAACACTCCACTAACTTTATTCATGAAATTTTCGACTGTTTTTTGTCTACCGTCATCATCAGCATAGGGTTGCATATAAAATACAACTGTCACTTCAAACATCAATTTTAAAACAGAATGCTTGAGGTTAATTTCGAATCAGTCCATTGACGTCACTGCGTGTATAGGTCTCACGATTTGACGTCATTGTGTACGAACTTTATGATAGGTTTCCAGAATTTCGTTGTCATTCATTGTCCAGCATCGAGGTTCATACTTGTGAGTCTTCGGGAGAGCAAGAATTTTTTTGTATTTAGAGTGCTTCTCTGACTTTGCATGGAAAATATTTGTGTTTATTGTGTAGTTTGCATGCCTTATCCCAGTAAATTTGATGTGAACAGGACCTAAGATGATTGGCCACTTTGAGTTCTCAAAGAATGATTGAATCAGATAAAATTGCTGAAGTTGGTTGCTGCCCTTCTCTCCATGTGAAGCTGCAGAGAAGTTACTGAATACCCTCACTGCCTCAATCGTTAGGGATTTCGGGCTATCCAGTCGAAGCTGGGGCTCAAACTTAATTTCTGTAGGTTGTTTGTCAGCCACAAAACCAATTGCCGAAAGGGAATTAGTAGTGTTTCATCGAATTGGTAAATGTGACGGAAAAATAATAAGACCTTATGTCACCTGCTTATGTTCAGAAAAGTATTAACGCAGTTCCAGTTAGAACAATGTGATGTAAAGCAGACAGCGGAGTTCTAGAAAGCTGTTACTGTACTAGTTGTTTCCTGACTATCTTTGCCTGATGGTCTGAGGTCTGAGTTCCAGTTACTTTATAACTCTGAGACATGGGATCTCTCAGGGAAACTTGAGAAGACACTTGATGGGACTACATAACCTGCCGGGTGACCCTATTTTGCCTGAGGTCAGATTATTATGTCTCAAGGTGAGGGTGGGGTAAATTAACCCGTGGATAAAACACCTCCAATTAGGGTAGAAACTTGGTAGAACTACAGTTGTTGGAATTGTTATCATTGCTTTTTGGTTGAAAAAGGTTCAATGATGTCATCACCATTTGATGACATCATCATTGTTGCCCAAAACTGTCTCTAGATCACTGGAGACCATGTTTCAGGGGCCGAAAACACCATTAACACCCTATTTCTCCAAATTTTGCGGGAAAATGGTTAAAATCATGGATTTTAGCGTATTTTCTGACACATGTGTCATTGACAATTGACCAATATCTCAGGAACTGCACCACCTATGAAGGTGAAATTTAGCTGAAGCATAACTTATGTAATTACAATATAATAAAAGTTCCTAAGTGACATCTCTTCATCTTTTACGGTCCGCTTGCAATAATAAAAAGTTTCCAAGGGCGAATCCCCTGGCAGAATGGGGTTAATGAGAGCGCAGAAGCTCTCATGGAAAGCCATCCCACTATCTCTTTGATTGATCTATGGCAAGCTCTCCCGTGTCTCAGCACTTGTGCAATCTAGAAGAGTGCAGTTTGCCGGATACTGCTACTATGCAGAGTCAGAGATAGTCTCACTTCTCCTATGGAAACCTAATTCTGCTAGAGCTGAGGGCGGAAAACTATCATTTCTAGAGGTTATCTCCTCAAGAGATGTAGGTATTAGAATTGAGGACCTAGGAATGGCAATGATGGGCTGGAAAGTTTAGCGTCGTGTTGTGATCTCCATGATCTCAACCACGATGATTTGAGTGAATGATGTGAGTTACAGTTCAATGTTATACGTAGAAGCCCAAGTTATGTAGTCCATGTGTTGATATATGCCATTGTACAATATTCATATTACATAAATGTACCTGCTTGTTTTCTAGACATGGTGATGTAAAGCATGGCTCAAATAATAAAAAATCAGAAAGTGGTGAAATTCTCGTGAGGTAGGTCTGATCATTATTAGAACGTGCACTTGTTGACAGTGTTTTGAATTATCTTACATTGGTTCTTGAAATTGAATTAAAGACACACATGTGTGCTAGGATCTTGTCTAGAAATTATGCCACCGGCGAATATAGGTTGGGGTTTACTCTTCAAGCAGTTTTGGTGACTTCCATGTTCGTCAGAAGATTGAGTATTTCACTTGACTGAGTCAATTTTGTGTGCTGAAGGCACAACTCAAAGCAGTGTAGTTGGTGGTTCCATATATCCTAACTGAGTGTTGTAAGCCTCTCTCTCTCAAGTTTTGAGCGGAACCATAAAAGCATGACCAAAAAAGCACTCATTTAGTATATAAAACTTTAAAAAAATCAACAGAACGGTATATACAAGGTTTCAAAAAGAACATTAGGAGGATATCATAAGAATATATTCATTGGACTTATTTGGCATTGTTCCTTCAGTTGGCGACTTGAGTTTAAAGATCAACTACCATACTCCATGTTAGGATTCAGTTTTGACCACTGTTCTTGTAGCAGTTGATGCTTCTGAATCTGTGAAGCCAATGTTGACTACAGCCAATACGTTTCTAAACTCATCTAAGGCCTTCAAATAGCTGTCGGTAATGTGTCAGTGACCAATAAATTTTGACCAATGCCCGACGATAGACTATCTTTCTGTCGCTCATCGTGACCGACAAATTGCTGAATTCAAACTTGGTCAAAGTCTCTGTCTTCAACCTGGCAAACTGAATGAGGCGAGGATATGTACTAGAACTTACAATCTACTAGCATTTGTGCCCCAAAACAGTGGATTTCACCCGATGGGGAATGGCAAAAACTAGATGGCGTCCGTCATGTACATACTGTAAATGACGGAACAAGCACCCTCTGCCAAAGAAGCGCCCCTTCCAAATAAGCCACCCCCCTCCCCACAGTAGGAGTAATTTTTAAAATAATTGCTCCCCCCTCAATATAAAGAGGGGGCACGTATTTAGAACCATTATGTTCACATGGGGCCGCTTATTTGTAAGATTCCTCTGTAAATGTGATTGCATTGCAGTTTAATACTTGATTGTGTGGAGTGACCGTCTGGAAAACTCTGTGGCGGACAGAATGGGAGGTACAGTCGGTCATATGACTGACGTTGCCAAAAGTATTATTTGAAGGCCTGCATCTTATACGGTTCATTTCAAGCAATTTTCTGAAGAGCCTGCCATAAAGCCTTGAATTGTGTCTATATCTGATATAGTGTGCAGTTAACAGCTCTGACTCCATCGCGATGTATTGCCTTTGCTAACTAGTAAACTTGATGTCAGTTAAATATACCTGAGACGCAAATGTATTGATGCATACCGGGTGAAACATCTGAAACAAGCATAGCCAAAAGAAAGCCACAGACTGCTTCTGGAGAATTCCTACGTACCATAAACTGTAGTTAAAATTTGAAAAAAGCTTAAAAACTTAACTTAAAAGCTGAGTTTCGCAACTCAATCTGAGTTCCACAAGCCCCTGAAAGGGTAGTCTGAACTACTCTAATAAAACTCTGTCTTGTGGAGAAAATCAGAAATAAATCAAAAGACGTTGAAAACACTCTTTCATAGTTTCCACCCCCCCATCCTACTGGGGGGGGGGGGGGGGGGGGGTTGAGCAATTTTCCAAAAAATGCTTAAGGCGGGGTTTGAGCCAAATCTGGATTTGTGCTGGGTGTTGGAGAACATGGTGGGGGTGAATTTTTGTAGGTGGGGGTTGACATAACCCGTTTTAACTAAATTTTGATAGTAGTAAAAGGGTTTTTACACCACCTAGTCTTTGCCATGCTTTCTTGGCCAGATGCCAAGAGCTGCCAAGTATTCTTGGCAAGAAATGTTCAACCATCTGCCTAGTATTCTTGGCCTGCCTTGGCAGCAGTATGGGACTAGACTATCCGTGTTTCATGCGTATCACTTCTTATTCATGTTGTTGTTCTGTGGTTCATGTTGAATTGATGACCTTTTTACTGCAAATCTCGTATTTATAGCAGAACTTCGATAGTGAATAGCACCAGCACAACTTTGATCTATAGGTGGGGGTCGCGTCTGAAACATGTAGGTGGGGCTCGGTAACTGCAGGAAGGGGTAACATTTTTTAGGTGGGGGTTCAGACCCCCTAGGAAACTATGGGCTTTATTTGTTGACTATTGTTAATCTGTGAAAATTTGTCTCAGAATCTCTTCTTATGTGCATGCTAAGACAATAAGATATAAAAACATGTATGAACAGAAACACAACAGGCTTGAATTATGTTGTGCGTATTTCTGCTGTCCAAAAGGAATTTTCAGATTTACCTGAAACTGTCAACGTTTTGTGGGATATTTGCATTTTGCTGCAGGGTCTATTTCTTGAAAGCAAAGGAATCTTGGCTGAAGCTTTGCTTGCAGAAACTTACAGTGGTTTCCCACAGAGTGGAATTTTCCTCACGGAAAATCTTAGAAGTCTATCCAATTACTTTGCAGAACCAGGTTTGGAGTGAGGTTTTGAGTGAATGAGGAATTCAGTGCAGAAAATTTGCCAAAACTGGTCAGGTAATCTGCATTGATAAGTAGACTAACCAGATCATTTACAGGGATATTAGCCCATTGACATAGTTTTGTACAGCAGGAATAACTCGTGAGTAGCGGAATTTTCCCACTTCTGTCTGGTTAAATTGCTTAAGTCACAAAAAAGGCATGGATTTCTTCCAATATTGCTGTGCAAAGGACATACTCTTCAAATTTATTCTGATTTGCCTGAATGAGTGTTCTGCTTGACTAACTTTTGGTATAGTGTCATGGAACAAAGGACCTATAGTGGATGATAATCCTTCTATTATTATCCATCATTGGATGCAATGTGATTTAGTACTGTTAATCAGTCCTGATTTCTTGCTATATACGGGTCTGCTCTGCACTACAGTGATCACTCTTTTTAGTTGATGGTTTTAACAAGTGAATTATATTCGTTATTAGTCAAGTATTTATAAGATGGACATTCCAGGTAATATATCATGATGATGTTATCTCTCTCGTTTCGATGTCAGTAATGGACACTTACCAACTTTTACCATACATTAAGAAAGGTGTGTGCAAAATTTGAATTCAATTGTGGAGGGCTTCCCAAAGTCAAATTAGATGGGAACGGTTGATGAATTGTCTTGAGAAGCAAAAGGTGTGTCATGGTTTGATATATGAGATGGTAATCTACAAGACTGCTTCCTTTGTAGCATTTGCAAGACTGTTCTTGCCAGATTGATGTGCATTGATTTGTTTGGGAAATACAGCTGAGTCTTGGTTAAGTCCTGTAATCAAACACAACTTTAACTTCTCGTAAAGCTTCTTTTATTTATACATCACAACAAATTAACTGTTAGCAGCTATTGTGAAAGCAATCAATCATCAGTAGTCTTAGCTGTCTCTGATCTTGCATATTCTACAACAGATATTTTCTGTGGATCTTGACACCAGCCAATTTTGATCAGCAAGAGTTTTTTCACAGGTGGAGAGTAAAGAATGTAGATCTGTCCATTAGTTGTGATTTCCAAGGAATACATTATTGTCGTCAACCAAAGAATAATGTCTTTTGTGTTGCCATTCATGTATTTCCAGACAAAGTAGATAATAGAATCAGGTGCAACGGCAACTACCACAAATGTTATGATACGCAGTGTGACCAGCCAGAATTTCGAGTCACGGAATTGTTGCATACTGTCCACCCTTGAAGATTTCTTGCAGCTTCTACGTTTGGATGGTGCTCCTTCGATATTGTGTTTTGGTTTTGTAGTGAGACTGGTTGGTGATGGCGTGTAAGCTGAAATATTTTTTGTGGACTGCTGATGTTTCATGAAAATGTAACTGTAAACATTTAGTGTGCTTGCTAAGAAAAGACTGTCTAGTACTAGATAGCCAGCCATGTATTCGGACTTGTCCAGGAAATTGTATCCAAAACCGTAATAAAGTTCAATGCACGTGACTGCTAGTATCCAGCAAATTATCCATTAGACTACACCCAGCATTCTTGCTTTCTTTGTTGACCAACTGAGTGGATACTTGAAGCTTAGTCGAATGTCAAAAAATCGATCCCAAGTCATTGTAAACATGATGAAGTACCACATTAGAAAACTGGCTACTCCATGGATTACTAGAATTACATAATATCCAGGCTTGTTTTCAAAGACCTCATAACCTGTTATGACAGTCATACCGATACTGGTCAGCCATTTGGTGAAACTTAACTGTGTAAATAACATTGCTGTGTGCTGCTCATTTGATGTCGTTTTAAGTCTAGAAGTAAATAAAAAGCAAGACTTTGTAGCACGACATTGTAGATGTTGATATGTTCATTACCTGCAGAACTGCTACAGGTGTATATGCCATAATTGTTTTTGCTTGGTACCGAGACTACTAACAGTCTTGTTAGAATACAATTTTCTGTGAATAGTGAATGACAATGATTGTGTTTGAAGCAAACAGATGCTTTGTTGAAGTGCACGGCAAGGATCACTAAAGCACTTCTCCATACTCGATGGATTTACAGTCGTATTCAAACAAACTGCTGCACACATATTTTCATTCAAAGAAACTCTTTTTTTGAGAAGAATAGTGGTAGTTCCTTCCTCATGTTAGTGTTTCTCTCACAAAGCCGCTATTGCTGTCCAATGAAAATATTCACTGCAGATACTGTTTTTCGTTATCGGTGTCCATTGAAGGCAGTGGTGGGAAAACTGATAAATTTAATATTTAGGATTGATGAATGTCAAAATAATAATGTCAGTATTACTTGTCAGAATAATGCATTCCTTTAGTATGTTATATCTCTTTGGTTAGCCTTTTACTGTGAATAATGTCACTCGATAATACTTCCTTCTAAGATAACCAGCAAACAACTAACTCAGCTTCAATAA
>JAOBRC010462677.1:0-11872 GCA_027575255.1 Scolionema suvaense
CTTGCAATGCAAAGTGCTTTTACGAGCAAAAGTGGTAAAAAGTGCATTTTTGATTTTGGCTGAAAAAAGCCTTTTGTGCCTAATATTTTGTCCAGGGTTGTAGAGAGCATCAAACTACAATCAGCTGCAAAATTCACCATTTTCAGCCTATTTTCAAAGCCATGTATAGCCAATATCTGATCGTATTTCTCAAAACACTAAAAAATCGACGTAACCAACTGACTTCAGGGCTATAGCAACCTCAAGAGTATCAAATTGGCACGTTTTCATTGCCTGGATGTGTTCGCAAGTTACGTCAGACAGCTGTATATAAGTTTAATGGGTAAAATCGTAAAAAGTGGGCGTGGTCATAAAAGCGGGGCCATTTCCTCCTTCTCGTCTTCAAAGTCGCTCAAAGCCCTAAGTCCCATCTATAGTTGTTGCAGGGTAAAAAATGATGAATTTGGCCAATTTTGGCTTTTGATGTAGATTTATACTCCTCCCCTTGAGCAAAAACATACTCATGAAAAAATCTTTTGTCGTTATGATATGGTAGTCGTCGGATGTTTGAAAAGTATACTATAGTACTCTTATATAGCAACTTTTGATTGCGTTTTTTTCAGTTTGCAAAAGTCACTTATTTTGTCACGCAGTGGACAAAATATCTCTGGAACGGCTTGTCAAATTGTAATGAAATTTGGCACATGTGTTTACCAATATATGTGTAGAGTATTTTGACCTACAATGGAATCATATAAATGACCACCTGCATAATTATGCCTCTTTTTAGTTATAATCAACTGTTGTAAAAATTGGCATTTTTCATATTTTTGTCATAACTTCTAACGCCGTATAGGTACTGTCTTCTTTGTATCTTAAAACACTCTTCTTCATGCAATGAACATTCAAATTTCAGCTCAATCCGTTTAGGCGTTCAGAAGTTACAGCCGCCGCCAGTGAACGCATAATCATCCAACTCACTGCAATTAACTAGGCACATAATTAATTAATTTTACGTACCGTCCCCAAATTTATGTTCTCTGAGTGATACTGAATCAATATGGGCATAAACTGTTTCAAGAAAGCGAAAAATGAAGATTTTTTAGTCGTTTGTTTTTCAACTGAGCACTGGACACTTCATCGCCGGGTCAGGTATCTTTCTGAAAATGAGACGTATATATGTACAAGTAAAATTGTTGGTCAAATATAATAGACCTCGTGACATTGTGCCTGCCCCTAGGAGAAGAACACATTTTAATATTTGGAGACGGACGTGAGTATTTGTTTGGATACGGGCATGCGCAAACCTATATAAAATCAAAAGTGAATTCCGGACGCAATAGGAACAACCAGTCAAGTTAAACAAGTGGACTTCATTTGGGTTTGAAGGCCCACTATCGCGGACGAAATATATAAGAATTTTTTCCCTCCCCCCTCTATTCAGTGTTGTTGATTTTCAATGTTGAAGTGATATCATCTTGCAATGATCCTTACGTGGTTTAAAATGCTTCATGGATAGATTCTTTCGAGTACGGTAAGGACAACATTGAAATGGGGGGAGAGGGGATCAATTGAAGGGAGATGCCGAAAAGTCTCAATATATTTTGTCCGAGATTGTATATACGGGGATAGGGTGCACGAGACCAGTGGTTTTTATAAGGGTTTGACCAACGTGATGGTCAAACATAGAAACGAAAAGGAAAGAACGAAAATTATTATTGGTCACACAAAAATGTCAAATTTTTATGAGGGTTGGCCAATAAATTGGTCAAACATGGAGTGGAAAACAAAAAATGAAAATTGTATTTGTTTCCACAATATATTCCAAATTTTATAAGGGTTTGACAAGCGGTTTGGCCACCCATACGTAAGACACAAGAAAACACAATAAATGGGTTGATTCCACAAAAAAATATTTTTTACCCTACAACCACCTCAACCAAGTCGTCAACCCGTAGAGACTTGATTTTCTCCAGGCCCATTTTCTCCTTGTAGATAGCAGTAAACGCCATATTTTGCCCATGTCTCAATATATTCTGTGAAGGGTTGAAGATTTTTCAAAAGTCAGATATAAACTCTTTTTTTGATAAGCACTAGTAAATTAAAAATGAGCCTCAGTGGTGCTTAAACTTGTGACAATTCCAGCCTCAACTGGTGCTTAAGTGGTGCTTATGTAAATCATCTATGAATCATCTAAATTGAGTAAAGCAAGGCTACAAGTGAACTTGTCGGACTTTTCTCGGAGTTCACTCTCGTTTTTACAGGAAGCAGTGAACTTATTATGCTTTGAGCAGATCAAGAACTGTTTTTCACTAAAGGCTTAATTGAGAGAAAAGAAATTAGATGAGAGAATAAATAAACCTGAGGCTGGCGTGGTGCTTAGCTGGTGCTTAGATATTTGATGACATCGAGGCTGGTGGTGCTTATAGTGCTAGTGCTTATAAAAAAAAAAGCGTTTAGTAAGTCTCTCAAGGCAAAAAAAGAAGCCTCACTCCTGCCCCAATTTGCGGCTCGGTACTTGTCGACCTATTTTCATACGGAACATTGCGAAATCGAACGTGTGTACCAATATACATTGACTGCGATTGCTGGTCTCTTGCATTTTCCCACTACAAAATCTAATCTGTCTATTCTAATGCTGCTTCCTTTCACAATAAATTTGACTATTAAGTAACAATAACAAATTCATTACCTACTGATGGACGTTTTGGAGATAAAAAATGGTAGGCCCGCAACCTAATCTTTCATCGATAGCTTTGGAACTTGGTACAGTAGTAGATGAATTCATTATGCATCATTTGGGGTGAATAAAGACGTTAATTGTGCATAATTAATTATGCAAATCTTATTAATTATGCAGAAATAGGTTTATGACCCGAATCATTCAAAATTCGCCCTTTGGCCACCAGGCTCCAAGGAATACCGTAAAAAGCATAGTCTAGCATTGATCCTACAATCTCAGACAAAATCTCTGGCCAACCCTTTCCCCCTAAACCAAGGAACTTTAAAAACTTCCTTGCCTAAACCAATGTTGTTAAAAATGGTAAACATATTGATTTTGGCATGAACTTTTCACTTCCACTAAATTCCTCCCACCAACATCGTTTTTTTTAGCGGAGGGGGGAGGGGGGAGGGGGGGAGTGATTGCATGACCGAAGCAGAAAATGACTTTGTCACTATTTTGGCCAACGTATTTTGTCAGACATTGTGTTTACCAGTATGATGAAGAAATGTACCTACTATGGATATGAAATTGCTTTTTTTTGGAAGCATGCTGCGGCTCAAAACTTATGGAGAATTCCTAAAATTTATTAAGACATTTTTTGAGCAAAAAATGATTTTCTAAAAATTTTTCGTTCGTTCAGGCCATGCCCTTTTTGAAAATTACTTGCTATCTGAAAAAAAAAACATTTTTGCTCATAATTCGGGCAATTTTGTTCCAAATTTGTGAAGTGAGGAATCAAAAGAAAGCCCATTGCAAGAGCTTTCCATTAACATATAACATGTGCATAGTTTTTATTCTTGCAAAAAATAAATCGCTATTGAGTAAATTTCTCCAAAACACTCACATCTGACAATGGGTCATTTCCTTATGACGTCATATTTCACGCCCTACTTACCCTATCAACTTGAAAATTTAGCACAAAAATGCATGAAGGAGTAATGAATATGTGTGCCACGTTTCAATACTATCAGATAACTGGTTCTGGAATTATCGAGGAGGGGCCGGGCTTTTTAAAGTATTTTAAATTTCCTTTTTGATGGTTTAAACTCAAAACTTTAAAACCTAAAACTTGGGTCAACTTCACTCAACTTGTTTTATTGAGTTTGTTGTTTGTTTTACTATATCACATTGTATTTTAAGTATTGAAACCCTGGAAAAAACGTGATTTTTCAAGGTTCCAAAAATCTCTTTTTTTTCAGCATATCTGCAATCATGGACAAAAAGTTTTGAGATTTTCTGGTTTCCTTCCCAGATGGTGGCCTTTTTACTTTAAGCTGAGAAAATGTTAGTCTAGCAAGAGTGAGTGAATGACATTTGCATCCTATTCATAACTTTGCATACGGTATAGTAGTACTTTGCTGGATTCCCTCGTCTTCTCCACATGCGTCCTCCTCCCCCTCCTCCAAAGGCAATGTTGGGTCTCAAATTTTGCTTGTCGGTATTTGACACGATGGACAGCACAGAAAAACGTACTGAAATCAACATTGAAGTAGGGGGGAGGGGAGAGTGGGCTTCCTATCAGCTTTGTCTCAATACTTTTGTCCCTGATTGTGGCAAGTAGGGGTTAGGCAAAAAGCTAACCCTATATTACATGCGGTTTTTCTCAGATATCTTCTTTTGTGTATACGATATGCTATTGCAACTTAGTGATATTTACTATATGCCTATAATACATATCATGATCAAACTTGAGATCAAAACATTGAGCCGTTATAGCGATAAGGCCCTTTTGTTATCAGCTGGTGGCTCACAAAGCAATAAATTAAAGATCTACTTTTCAGTGTTTTTGGCTAATAGATAAGAGTTTTTAGCTTCTCTGTGTGTTACAGATGCTGAAGCTGTAATGCAATCATTTTCTACACGTTCATCCAAGGAAGTTATGTTCATCTAAAAAGAACCACAAAATTTGTATTTTCAGATCCAAAAATCGCGAAAACTCTCATTTTTAGGTATTTTGCATAAATTATCGCACCACCAGTTGAATTACAAAAGAACCATAAGGACTTTTAGTTTATGCAAACGTGATCCATAATACTTGAGTAACATACCTGCCAAGTTTCATTGACATTCTTGAAGCATTTTGGGACTCAGGTAGGGGGAGGGGGCAGTCATCAGGCCCCCATCATATTTAAGGCCAAAAAGCTCGTGTAAAATGGGGTTAATATCGTGGTTATAGCAAACAGATGCGGTACGATAAATTCATATGCATCAATTATACATCTCTCACAATGCCACAATTCCATCCTCTCGTACGTAGACCCATGGAAGGTTTCTGTAATACTGGAGCACCCATCCAGGATTGTAAATGACTTTCCAGTTTCAATGCTATTTTTATCGAAATAAAAAGCAAGCCTGTAGACCATAAAATACATAGCAAAGTACACGACAGCACATGAATTTACGAACCTGATATACATGAGAATCTCATATGCTTCATGTCCAGTTGTAAACAAGTGCTTCCTCTGAAATCTCTCTCGTAGTCAGCGAAGTAGCATCACTGTAAAGAAATCCTTTTGGAAATGTATAAAAGTTCTGAAGTTAAAGTACAGCGTAAAACAGTTCCTTTCTGAACGACTGAAAACTAATTTTGAAATCTTGAGAGGATCATCAAATACGTTATCAGACAAAAAAATGTCGGACAAAATTATTAGGCACTTTTGTCCGACATTGTTTTGCCAGATAAGATAGTCAAAAAGAGGTATTTTCTTTAATTGAGGTTCAAATCTCTCCCTGCTTCAAAAATATGCATCCCATTGACGAAATAAACAATCTCTAGTCTGGCCTCTCCGTAACCACTTATTCTTTTGCAATGTCATGAAACCGGTTCATGTGAAGCACGTAATGCACAACAAAGCGTTGGTCAGAAAAAAAACATCTTGTGGGGAATTCACTTCAGTTTCTCAAGTTTCAAAAAGTTTTCACTTTTGCGGAAGTCTCTGCAGTCTGTCGCTTGCGCCTCTCGCTTTTTTTTTACGAGAAGACTCGTTTCAACTTTCGTTTCAGATTTCGTCACCTGCAACTCGCGTCAAGTCTTAGATTTTAGTATTATTTTCTAAATACTTGTATTGGTTGTCTTGATTTCACTTTTTTTATGAGCAAAATTTTTTATAAGCATACTAAGACTGAAAAATTCCTACAAAGTAAGCAGAAAGCATATATCGTTGGTGTGAATAAACACAGAAAGGAGAACGAAGAAGCTCTTAATCTTGTTGACACACCTTTACTTTATACTTAGTATTGATCAAGCATTTACAGAGCATAGCTACACACGAACAACACATGAATTACGAGAATAAATAACTAAGTTGATGAGCAATAACTACTAAGCATATTACACACCATACTTATAAGACAGTTTATTTCATTGTCCTTGTACGTTAAATCCTTTCAACGCTTTGATTTCACTGCTAACCAGCTTTCTGCGTATGACAAAGGTACGACTTTCTGTTTGAAAACCAATCTTTGAAAGAATGCAGGTTGAAGTTTGCTGGCGGTTTTTATATCCGAGAAAAGAAAAGCATTTTAAGTTCACATTGTCTACAACCAGGTGCAAAATTGTTTAGAATTTCATCATTTTTCAGTCCATTTTCAAAGCCATGTATAGCCAATATCTGATCATAATTCTAAAAGCACCGAAAAATCGACGTGACCAACCGACTTCGGGGCCACAACAACCTCAAGAGTATCAAACTAGATTTCGTTGCCTGAACATGTTCCCAAGTCACGCCAGGTAGCTGTAAATAGCGATAATTGGCAAAATCTCGGAAAAGTGGGCGTGGTCACAAAAGGGGACTCATTCTTATCGTCAAAGTCGCTCAAAGTAGTCTTTCTCTGGAGGTGCATAGCAACATTAGTCCTTTGCTTGTGGGGACTGGCAAACGCCGTATTTCCAACATGTCTCAATATATTTTGCTCCTGATTGTATATAAACGTCCTTGGCTGTTGAGGCCTCATTTACACATGGAACTCGGCTGCTGAATACTCACCACGAGGACGTATATATACGTCCTTAGCATTCAAAGGGTCTGAAATAAAATACGGGGCTCGTCTAACCCCTAAAAATAGGGTTAATAACGAGACATCGTCAAATAAACACATAACGTGAGATATATTTATTCTTCCTTTTTTTTTGAAATCCAAGAAGCAATGCTTTTATGGATCATCGCACAAACCATAAGGGGACTTTCTTGGCAAGGCCAAATTTTGGCAAATTTGGCGAATAAACCTAAAATTCTCCAAAATTAGTTCTTGCCCAAACTAAGTAAAGAGTGATTTTCAATTTTTGGTAACATTTTTTTTAAAGTTATTATTTTTTATCGTTTATCATTATCATCTTTTTTTCTTTTTTCAACGCAGAAATATCACATACCATCATTTCCATCAAAAGATGTCACTTGTCAATCAGAGTCAATAATTTTAGGCATGTAGAAAGAACTTTTAAAAGTAGATTTTTTTGCGACTTTCCTATGGTTTGCCAAAAATATATTTATATATAAAATCGTTTTGATTATTAATCAAAGATAATACTCTCTAAGAAAAGTTCCCTTGAAGGGAAGCCAATGCAAATATACAACTTAATCCAATCTAAAAAAAGCATGGAAAAATATGTAAAAGGACTGTAATATTACACTTTAATAATTTGTTCTTGAGAAAATGGCTCTTTTTCGGTGAGAAATTCATCGCAGAAAAAATCTCTTGTAACCAATTCTAACTGAGTTATCTTGGAACTTTCTTCTGCTGTTTCTTTGGCCACTCTGTTCTAAAGAAGGCAAAAACACGTTGGATGGCAATCATACGAGAATGTAGTCATAATATTGAACAGGAGTTGTTAAATCAAATCCAAACTTCACAAATCAAATTAAGGCTGAACAGGCAAAACAGTCATCAAAGCTTTTTGACAAAAATATATTCCATCAAGATGTATCTTCTTGAGTAAACACAAGCTACTACATATGCAAGCAATGTTTCCTGCTGAACTAAGTTTTTACCAATAGCACGTATATATAGAAAAATATCCAAATATCTGCTATTTAGAGCATTTCACCCGCTTCTTTAACGAGATCGGCTAAACGTATGGGGAGAAATAGCATTTGCTGCGTTTCTTCAGACGAAACTGAAGCAGTATTAGATATTGGAAGTCGTATTAGAGCAAGACGTTATTGGTAGCGGTTAGCGTATTTACGAAACATTGCTGGGGATTAGCGTGTCTCCCAACAAATTTGAAATAAACATGAACCCGCGTTGAAACAATCACACAGAACCTCTTGTATTCAGATATATGCCGGCTTCAATTCGCATGCAGCCATGCCTCGTCATGCTAAGAACAGTTACTTTGGGGGTGAACTATGGCCAAGCATAACACGCTTGGGAACTGTGCACACAGTAATGTGAACTGAAAGGGTTACGCCTACACGTGGCTTTTTCTTAATTAACAAATAATGAAGCTTTCTCAGGCAGGTTGAGAACTTTTTAATCCAGGTAGCCTGGGCTTTTTGACTAGGAGGGGAAGGGTGCCAATTCGAACCCATAAATAATCTGAGAACAGGACAACCAAAGGAAACTAACTTTGCAATATAACTGTGTAAAGTTGCTAGTAAGAGACAGAAACAGTTTGGAAAGTGCCTTTCCATTCTTCTATTTTCTTCGTAAGGAACGCTTGGTCATTTCAATTGGCTTATTAGAAATGACATAGCACCACCAATTGTCCAAGATCCTTGCTCGTTACGTTCTTACTAGTCACTCAGAGCTTATACGCAGGTCAGTTTTAGCCGTTCGGAGCCAAAACCGGATAAATAGACACAATGAATATGTATGGCAGGTACAACCTCGGACAAAAGTAAAGTGAACAAATTTCTGAACAAATATGATTCTGCATTTAACGATGCATTTCGTCACTGCACTGTTCCCATCCCCGAATGCAATTGTGGTGCTAACGCTATATGCTTCCATTGTCAGGCATTTGTCAGAAGTCAACTATGTACATTATCACAGGTTTTTCAATAGTCATAAGCAACACGCATACGTCTACTATAAGATGTTACGTGTTGTGTGGGAAGGTTACATGAATGCTATGTACGGCAACATTGTTGGTGGGGAATGAGGGTGCTTTTCTTGATTGTTGATAAAAGCAATTGCTGTTGGTTCACTTATTTTTTTTTATGGGGTTGTAGGTCGAATCGTCCAACCAGTCCCCTCTAGCAAAGTAGGCTACGGTCTCCTACCACTTCTTTGTTAAAACTAGCCTACGTTCAAGACCCTCACGATTTAAAGCGTCAAGTAGCATGTAGCTTCTATAAGAAGCATGGAGTAAGGGTCTTGAACAAATGTTATGTTGAAACAGGCCTTGAATTCTTCCACAATAGAATTCGACCTGAATTTGATTAACATATTTACACGTATCATACTGATTTTTCTCTTTCTACGGACTAGTTTGATAGGGGTTTTCATAAATTTGGAAGGATAAATATGCCGACTAACAAAATTTTTGAGGACGAAAAACTTAATGAAATCCCACAGAAGAAAGAACACGGTTGCTTGTAAAATAAAATTCGTATTACCATGAAATCTGAATACCCATTGTAGGTAATGCCAACGCACGATGAAATTAGTTATGTAACGTCTATGCATTATTATTGCTAAATTGCCAAAGAACAAGCACACATGCAAAAAAAATCTGAATAACGAAGCAAGAAAAAGCAACACGCAGAAAAGTTGTTAGTGTGAAAGTATTTACCAATAGAACGATAAAAAGGTCAAAAACACACAATTAACAGGAATCAGTGTTCCCTCAGAACCACGAAGTGATATTAATGCGATGGAGAAACTCCATGTGCGTCTGATCGAGCAGCAACTGATGAACAACATGCTAATGCATGGAAGATACGATAACATCAATCCGGCATCCTCTAATTAGGCTGAAATGAAAGGAAATGGACAAGAGACAATTTTTGGTCAACAGGGAATACAATACATAACAAAGAGCAGCTTCAATACATCTTAAATATCCCACCTATTACTACCACAGGCGACGCACAGAAAAACGGTGACACCAGAATATTTTTCATGCGTGTATCCACGATCAAGTGATCAAACGAAGTGAATATGACACATTAAACAAAGCAAAACCGAAATATTGTATTATGTTGTACTTGTTGCATTGTAAGGTGGCACTCCAAAATGAGCAAACAAACAATGATAAAAGCTACCTTCTGCTCAGGCTCTTCGTTTATTTCCTTCCCTTCCTCGTCTGCATGAGAACTCTTCTCAGCTCGAGGAGCACGCTGGTACGGACGAACGTAGGAATATCTATAACAAATCAAAGCTAAGTTAAAAGTAGCTCACTGATTCATCAACAAAGATCATAAATCATCTTGCGAAGAGTTAACCCTATGTGGACTTGTTTTGGAGGGGGAGTGGAGCGAAGGGGTCTCTTCAGTCATGGGGAGAGGTGCGATGCACACGTACACATATTGGTAACGACCAAACGGGCCACGAAGTTTGTCCAGAGCTTGCAGGGAAAGCGATGACTTCATCCCGTTAAAACAATGGATTTTCTTTTATTATATGTTCTATTCAAAAACGATCGTTTGCTGGGGATTCTCCGAAACGAAGTAAAAGGTCATTTGAACGATTTTCTATCAGCCCTGAGGACATTTCAGTATCCGAATGAGTAGGAGATAATTTGTAGCAGAATCACTCTCTCTCGTTAGCTCTCACAGGACCGAAAAAAAAATTAGAAATAGACAAATTTCACTGTATCTTGCATGTATTTGCAAACGTAGGAACGTTTTTGAAGACAAGAGGGTAACATGCTTCATTGATTTTTGCGCCAAATTTTTGCAGGAGAAATGCTATCAAAAGACGCCAAGTTTCAAAACGATTCGCAACGACGTTTACGAGAGGCGAACAAAACTATGTAAGGTGGATGGGGTGCGGTTAAATAGATTTGAACCATCCACTCCAAAATGAAGTTAACATGCACATGCACATGTAGAATGCATCAACCTAAAGCAACGTGACCTCCTACAAACAAATATAAATTATACCAAGTTTTTAAAAATAAAAAACCTTTCAATAAAAGGTAGTGTCTTATCAACCAATAGAAAATGGTTTTGACACAATATAACAAAAGCAAATATGGACGGCGTCCCATCAACACACTTTCTGACGGCGAGAATTTCTAGCTAAGAGATTTTGCATTATCCTGAAAAAGATGCTTTCTACATTCATTCATTCACTCACTCACTCACTCACTCACTCACTCACTCACTCACTCACTCACTCACTCACTCACTCACTCATTCATAGATGCGATTTCTGAGACTTCGATATTGACAGCTTTTATCAGGATCCCTGTTCTGAAGAAAGTATACAATAAACACATTAAATAAGCCAAACAAAATTAACGAAGTAGTTCCTGATACCACCAACAGTCATTTAAGTTAGTTTTGATGCACAAAATGCAAGGATTAGTAAGGAGTAAAACTACAAACCAGTAACTTTTACGCATAAAATGCAGGCTTTGTCAGTCGTGTAGAGATTTCTGGGCACAGTAAAAACTCAAAGCGTTAGTATAGACATTACGAGAATAAAAAATACAGATGACGCTACCTCACCTTTTGTAAAAAACGAACACTGCCCAAACTGTACCAGCCATAGCAGCTCCAAACGCGCAAACAACCACTACAAGATACGCTGTCACGTAAACTACATATAGGAATAAAAATCGAAATCAAAATATTGGATAGAAGCATTATAAGCATGGTCATACTAACACAATATTACAGAAAAGATGAGCACAGAAGATAACCCAAAACCCATGAAGTTGTGAAAAATGTCTGAATGAAATATAACCCACTTCCCAATGGCTTTAGAGGGAGGAGGAGGAATGAGAGTTGAAATCGCGCTCCCATAGAACTATAATGCATAGAATATGCAGCAAGCGCTCCCATAGAACTATAATGCATAGAATATGCAGCAACCTTCATACTCGAAGCATATACAAAAACTTCGTACGTAATTACTGAGTTTGTAAAAGATTGGCCACAGCAGCGACTATTGATGACTTCCTTGCTTCGGCAAGTCTACTTATAGACATCAGAAACAAGGCACTAATGTACAGACATCAGAAACAAGGCACTAATGTACAGACATCAGAAATAAGGCACT
>JAOBRC010462788.1:0-11871 GCA_027575255.1 Scolionema suvaense
CGAAACCTTCATCATCATTGAGATCAATAAACTCTACATGGCGAATGCCGCCTTCATCCAATATTGAATCTGGCTGTGAAGTCTGTGCGAGTTCATCAATAGCATTGTCAACAAGTGGAACTGACTGTGTCATTTCTTCTTGTGGAGCAACGAAGTCAGGTGCCACATCATTTGTGATCTCATCTGATGAACAGACTTGTATTTCACGATTAGTAGATACACTTTGGGTATCATGATATTCTTGGAATGCATAAATAACCTCAGTTTTCTTTAACATTGCTACTTCATCAGCACTTGCAGGAACATCGTCTTTCAACTGCGAAACATGTATCTCTGCCACGTTGGATGTCATCTTCTTTAAGTCACCATGGATGCCGAGTTCTTTATTTTTGTCACACTGATCAGTACTAGATGGTTCATAATGGTCCTCGATAATTTTAGATTCTGATGAAAAATTTGTGGTATTTATGTCCAAATTACCCTGTTCAGTAACTATTTCTATTAACTTCTCTTTCTTCTTGCTTGATTTCTTTTTCAGCTTAAGAGATTTAGTCTTTCCAGCAAGAGTTTTATATCTCTTTTCAGGTTCATCAGCAATTACACCCAAGTTCTCTGCAACAGGTTGCACTTCATTAGGGGAAGGTCTTTCTAGGTCCTGAAAGAGATCATCAAGCGCCTTTATCTCTGCTGATACGGGTCGTTTTGTCTTCTTGGCTTTTACAGGTCTCCTCTCAGCAATATTCCGCAAACCTCCTTGGATGCTAAGCTGATCAGAAGCATTTTCCAGAGGCAATATTGGCGAAGACATGTACTGACCAGTCTTAAAGATTTCAGTATTATGGGAACTCATTTCCGCAATATTTGAAGTAACAGTGGATTTTGAAAGAGCTATTTCTTTTTGCACTTCAGATGACGTACTCGTATCATGTTCAAGAGATGGGCCTTCATCCAGGTGTTTGGTTTTTTGCACTGACTTCTTCTTCCGTAGTTTAAACTTCCTACTTGTACATGATTGATTATCAACAGCATCAATATGTGTTTCTACCTCAGATGCTCTTCTCTCAATCCTTTTCAAGGTGCTTTCTTCTTCAGCCATACATGTTGTACTTGACTCAGACAAGGATCTGTGAAGTTTTTGGGAAGTGGTTCTGGTTGTCACAGAAACACTGCTAGATCTCTGATAAGATGATTTCTTTAACTTCTTTCCCTTAATGCTACTTTTTTCTGCAATATCGCGTAAATAATCATCATTTCCAAAATGTACTGGAGATGGAACATCAGCAGGAATTTCTATCAAATCAATTGACGGTTTTCCTGATAGGTCATCAAGATTCAAGTCAGACAAAAGTTGAGGAAGAACATCCAGAGATGTTTTCTCTAATTCCGCAAATGGATCATTTGATTCAATAGCAGAAAGAGAAACATCTTTGAACTCTTCTAGGATTAAATTAGAACCCAGGTTCATCTCTGGAACAGTTTCTGGAGTAACTTCTTTGTGCATATGTTTGTTTTCCACAGGTAATGATTGCACTTCGCTTTCACTTTCAGGCAAAACCTTGATTGTTAGCTCATCAGAAGTAATTGAGGCATCCTCCCATTCATCTTGTTTTCCCACTTCTTTTGAAACAACTATGTTTAACGCAGATAATTCATTCGAAGTTTGAGTTTCAATTGATTCATCTAGTGTAGATAGTACATCATTCTGTGATTTGATCATGTCTTCAGGTACAAGAACTTCCAATGATTCTTTTGGAAGGTGACTTATTACTGATTTTTCTGCAGTAGGGTGTAGATCCTCATGTGCACATGGTTGCATCATGCTCTCGCCTGCAATAAATTTTCTTTGAGCGAGAGTTCCCACTGATTCTTCAGGAATAGGTGGCATATCTTCTTGTTCAGGTGGTTCTGTCTCATCGTCAGGTACAACAAATTCAGACAATTCTCTTTGAGTTTGAGTTCCCATTGATTCTTCAGGTGTGAGTGAGATATTTTCCTGCCCAGGTGGGTCTCTGATGTACTCTGGTAAAACCACTTCAGACATTTTTCTTGGAGTGTGAGATCCTGTTGATTCTTTATGTGTATGTGACACAATTTCTCCTGTATTTGCTATTCGTATGTCCTCCGGTGCGACCAATTCATATGATTTTCTTGCAGGGTATGCTTGCACTGAGTTTTCAGAAGCGGGTGGCATTTCTTGTGCAAAATGTTCTGTCATGCCCATGGGTGCAACCAATTCAGATGATTCTCTTAAAGTTTGACTTACTACTAATTCTTCAGTTGAAGCAGGTATATCATTCTGCAGAAGTGATTCCCCCACGTGTTTGTGCACTGGCTCAAATGATTCTCTGGAAGTGTGATTCGCCGTCAATTCTTCAGTTGCACGTGGCACCTTCTCATAGGTACTTGTTTCCATGAGATCTATTGGAATATCAACAGCCACTGATTCTTCAGGTGTATATGGCACATCTTCTTGTGCAGGCGTTTCTGACATGTCCTCAGGCAAAATGAATTCCGACAAGTCTGTTAAAGTGCAAGTTATTACTGAATCTTCAGGTCTAGGTGGCACATCATCTTGTGCAGGTGGCATTGCTACGCCCTCTGGTGAAACCAATTCGTACGATTTTCTTTGAGTGTAATTTTCCACTGATTCTTCAGGTGTAGATGGCACATCTTCTTTTGCAGGTGTTTCACTACGAGTGTAAATTCTCATTGGTACTTCATGAGTAGGTAATATATCCTCTTGAGCAGATGTTTCTGTCATGTCCTCAGGTGAAACCAATGCATGACAGTCTCTTGAAGCGTTAGTTCTCATTGATTCTTCAGGTGTAAATAGTACATCTTCCTGGGCTAGTGGTTTTGCTATGCCCTCAGGTGCAACCCATTCAGAAGATTCTCTGGGCACATCAATTTCCAATGATTCATCACATGTACCAGACACCTCCTGAGTAGGAGGTTCTGTCACAGCGTCCAGTACATTCAATTCAGATGCTTCTTTTTGTCTGTGCATTCCAATAGATTCATCCGGTATAGGTGGCACAAGGTCTTCAGGTGCTTCTGTTGTGTCCTCGTGTATAACCAATTCAGATGATCCTCTTGGTGTATAAGTTCCCAATGATTCTTCAGGTGTTGTTGGCACATCTTCCTGTGCAGGTGATTCAGTTAAGCCCTCAGGCATAAGCAATGCAAATGATTCTCTTGGACTGTAACTAACCACTGGTTCTTTAGAAGTAGGTAGTACATCATCTTGCGCAGGCGGTTTGGGCATGCCCTCGGGCCCAATCCACTCAGATGATTTTCTTTCTGTGAGAGTTTCAATTGGTTCTTCAGGTATAGTTGAGACATTGGTTATAGATGGCTCTGTCACACCCTCAGGTGAAACCAATGCATGCTCTCTATCAGTATGAATTTCGACCGATTCTTTAGGTTCAGGTGGCACCTCGTCCTCGTGAGGTAGTCCTGTCAAGTCCTCAGGTAAAATGAATGCAGGTGGCTCTCCAGGAATGTGACTTATTACTGACCCTTCTGGTGTAAGTGGTACATCATCTTGTACAGGTGGGTGTTCCAAGTCCTTAGGTAAAGCCAATTCATGTGACTCTCTAGGGGTCAGAGTTTCCACTGATTTGTTAGATGTAGCGGGCACATCTTTCTGGATAGGTGATTCTGTTATGTCCTCGGGCACAACAAATTCAAATGATTCTCCTGGAGTGTAAATTCTCATTGATTCTTTAGGTGTAAATGGCACATCTTCTACTGCAGGTGCTTCTGTCATGCCCTCAGGTTCAACCCATTCATAAAAATCTCTTACCTTGTGAGTTTCCAATGACTCATCATGTGTATATAGAACATCCTCATGTGTAGGTGATTCTCTAGGCGTAGTTTCCAACGATTCTTCACGTGTAGATGGCAACTTTTCCTGGGCAGGTGGTTCTGTCACAGCGTCAAGTGCAACCAATTCAGATGTTTCTCTTGGTCTGTGCGTTCTGGCAGATTCTTCAAGTCTAGTTGGCAAATGGTCTTCAGGTGTTTCTGTTGTGTCCACAGGTACAAACAATTCAGATGATCTTCTTGGCTTGTACGTTGTGACTGATTCAGGTGGTACAGTATCTTGTGCAGATGATTCTGTCAAGTCCCCAGGCAAAACGAATTCACAGGATGCTCTTGGCGTGTGACTCACACCTAACGTTTCACATGATGGTGGTACATCTTTTTGTGCAAGTGCTTCAGTCATGTCCTCAGGTGAAGCCAATAGAGGAAGTTCTCTTGGAGAGCATGTTTCCAACGATTTTTTAGGTGAATCTGGTACATTGTCTCGAGAAGGTTGCTGTGTCAGGTCGTCGGGTGAAGCCAATGCTGGTGGTTCTCTGAGAGTGATAGTTTTCAGTGATTCTTGGGGTGTAGCTGGTACATAGTCTTGTGAAGGTTGTTGTGTCATGTGCTCATGTGAAGTTAATGCTGGTGAATCTCTTGAAGTGTGCGTTTCCAGCGATTCTTCAGGCCTAGCAGGTACATTGTCTTGTGGATGTTGCTGTGTCATATCCTCAGGTGAAGCCAATGATGGTGGTTCTCTTGGAGTCTGCAGTTCCAGTGATTCTTCGGGTGTAGCTGATACATTGTCTTGTGGAGGTTGTTGTATCATGTCCCTAGGTGAAGCCAATGCATGTGATTCTTGGGGAGCTGGTACATCATCTTCAGCAGGTGGTTCTGTTATATCCCCTGGTACACCAAATTCAGCCAATTCTCTTACAGGGTCAGCTCTCATAGCTTCTTCAGGTGTAGATGGCACATCTTCCAGAGCAGGTGCTTCTGCCATACCCTCAGATGTAAACCATTTACCTGATTTCTTTGGTGTTTGAGCTTGAAGTGATTCTTCCGGTGAAGAATGCATATCCTCTTCTGCAGATTGTTCGGTCATGCCCTGGGTTGCAGCCAATTCAGAGGATTTTCTTGGAGTGTATGTTTTCATGGATTCTTCAGGTGCAGGTGACACAGTGTCTAGTGCAGTTGTTTCCAATACGTCCTCAGGTGCAACCAATTCAGATGATTCTCCTGGAACGAAAGTTCTCGGAGATTCTTCAGGCATGGGTGGCACATCTTCTGGTGAAGGCAGTTCTGATATGGTCAATTTACGTGTTTCTCTTGGAGTGTTTGTTTTCATTGATTCTTCAGATGTAGGTGGCACCTTTTCATTGTCACGTGGTTCAGTGACATCCTCAGGTAATACCAATTCAGATGACTCTCTTGGAATACTAATGTCCACAGATTCTTCAGGTACAGATGGCGCATCTTGTGCAATGGTTTTTGTAAGTGGTTCCTCTAACTTGTGAGATATCTGATCAGAATAGGATTCTGGTTTCGCAGCAGATATAAATTGATTTTCTGACACTTCACATGGATTTAGTGTTGTGTCCTTGTCTCTAGACGAAATTCGATCAGCTTCAGAACTTAGAGTAGATAAATTTACATCAGGAGTGACGAGGTAAGCACAAGTGGTTACATCCATTTCCTCCATTTCTTTTGAATGTTTGGAAAATTTTGATCTGTTATCTATCGAATTGGAATCTCCCTCTGGTAGATGAAGCGAAGCTGTTCTGGACGAAATCCTACCAGGCTCGTCCGATGGTTCAGTAGAATGAATTACCTCCATGTGCACTTGAGAATCTTTGCCTGGGACATACATCAATTCACATTTATCATCTTCTGGAGTAGAGGCAGAATGAGCGACAAAGAAATCGTCATCTAGCTTATCCTTTAGCTCGGCCTCCCTCAGCAATTTCGTTCTCTTGTTAATCTTTTCCATATTATCGTTGTCCATGTCGTCCATTGATGTAAAGTCATCACCAAGATGCAATTTGTCTTCACCCAGAACTTTCTCCTGGTTATCAAGAGTGGACTCTGGTTTTTCTGCCTTGTTCATGCCATCAAAAGGTTTCCTTTTCCTCTCTGATCGATTTTCGCGTCTCATCTCATGTGGAAGTTGCTTTCTAGTGTCAACTAGCAACCCTGGATCCTTCTTTCTATCTGTAATATCTAGACTCTTCATACTGGCCTCAAAACTCCCCCATGGTTTCTTACTATAATCCTTGTCTTTCACGTTCTTTCTCACTTCAACCTTCCGTTCTAATTTCTTGCGTAAATTCACACTATCCAAAGGTTTCTTTTCGTTCTTAAACTCATCAGCTGTATTCTCATCTTTGTCCACGTTCTGGATTCGTATCTTATCAATGTCAACTTCAGCTTGCAATTTCTTCCTCCTACTCATGCTATCTGAATGCTTCTTGCTCTCGTCCAATATCACCTCTGGTTTGTCTCTAGTATCCAATGCCTCAGGGAGCTCCTTTTCTTCCTCAAATTTGTCCTTTAACTTCTTTCTTATGTCCACACCAATTAAACATTTCTTTTTGCTCTCACTGCCAATTTTCTGCTTCTCACTTATGTCAATTTTGCGTTCCTGATTGATATCAAGTTCATCTTCTGGTATGTTCTTTTTACCTACAGCACCTAAAGGCTTCTGTCCTTCCACATCTTTATCCTCTAATTTCTTCCTGCTGCCACCTTGAAGTTTCTTCCGTATGTCCAATTTGTCTGCTGTTTCCTGCTTCCTTTCAATGCTATCTGAAAGCTTCTTACTGTCCTCATGTCTGCCCTCCGAGTTCTTCCTCTTGTCCTCCATGCCTGGTAGTTTCTTTTCTTCTTCAACATTGCATCGTACTTTCTTTTTTGTGTCCATATCAATTGAAAGTATGTTTTTGTCCTCTATCTTGTAGTCTAGGTCTTCGTTCCTCTCCACTTCGAAGGAATGTTTCCTGTTCATGTCAAATTCATCTTCCAACTTTACTTTTCTTTCAATTGCAACAGTATGCTTCTCACTATCCATCGTCTTCTCAGACACTTTCTTCCTACTGTCCACAATATCTGGAAATTTCTGCTTGATGTCAAATTCATCTGCTGGTTTCTTGCTTTTATCAATAATATCTGAGTGTGTCTTTCTTTCAGATCTCTTCTTGGGTTTCTTCCCCTCATTCAAATTGGTTTCAAGTTTGTTACCCTGCTCAACTTTGTCTTCTAATTTCTGTCTTATATCCATATCAATAACCTGATTGCTTTTGTTTTCAAACATGTCATCTGGCTTCTCACTCCTCATCATTTTGTTTCTGCCTTTTCTGCTGGTGTCAAATTCGGAAAGCAGCTCCTTTCTCTCATGTTCTTTCAAGACACCTGAATGTGTCTTGTTCTCATCAAATCTCCCCTCCATTTTCTTAACATCAGCCTTGTCAGTCACTTTCTTACTCTTATCGGCCTTCTGCTCTAAATTCTTGCTTTTGTCAACATCATGCAAAAGGTCCTTTTCATCCTCAAGTGCATCAATTAGTTTCTTTTGATTGTCTACAATGTGGATTCGTTTTATGTTCATGTCAAGTTTCTCTTCTGGTGCCTTCTTCTTATCCATGATAGCTGAATGTTCCTTCCTGTCAACCAATCTGTGATCTGCTTTCATTCTACTGTCCATTTTACTGGAAAGCTCCTTGTTTATATCAAATTCATCCGCTGGTGCCTTCTTCGTATCCATGATAGCTGCATGTTTCTTTCTATCAACCACTCTGTCCTCTTTCATTCTGCTGTCTGTCATCACTAAGAGCTCTGTGTTTACGGCAAATTCATCCTCAGGTACTTTCTCCCTATCCATGCTAGCTGAATCTTTCTTTGTGATCACAGTTTTATCATGTTGTATCACACTTCTGTCCATGTTATCTGAAAGTCTCCTAAATTCATCCACTCTCTCATCCTTGTTCCAACTGATGATAGCTGAATGCTTTGTCTCCTTAAATCTCTTGTCTCGTTCCTTTTTCTCATCTGATTTGTTTGGGAGTTTCTTTCCTTCCCACACCTTGTCCTTTAATTTCTTTTTGATGTTCATACGAATCAACTGTCTTTTTTCATCCTCAAGCACATCATTTAGATTCTCTCTCATGTCCATTTTGTCAATACCTTTCCGAATTTTATCTGGTTCCATCTTTCTACTCCTTCCTTCCTCTAATCTATCCTTTAGTTTCTCCCTGCAGTGCACTTTATGTGGCTGATCGTTTTGATCCTGTGATATATTCTCCAGTTTTTCCATCAGGTTCACACTATCTGAAAGTTTCTCTCCTCTTGTGCAAGGTTTCTTATTCATGTCCAATTTACCTGAGAGTTCGTTCTGTGTTTCAACTACCAGAGCTTGCGTTTTGTTCTTTTCAGATGCATCTGCAAGCTTTCCTCCACCAACAAGCTGAAACTCAAAGCTTGTCCTCCATTCTGATTTGTCCAGTACATCCATCTCTTCATTCAGGTCCTTTTCGAACACTGCATTCTTGTTGGAACCCGCCGGAGGTTTCTCTCTTAATTCGACATCATCTCTGGGGATTGTCTCTGTACATTGTTTTTGCTCATATTTTTCAATCTCCCTGGTACCAGTTTCTTGTTCAGTGCTCTTATTCATTTGAACTGCCAGTTCTTTCCTCTTCATTTTCTTGTCATCCAGTCCATCCTTGATTCCTAGTCTATCTCGAGGCCCCTTTCTATCTTTCCTTCCAACTTGTGCCAATTTTGTGCTGCATAGTCCATCCAAACCTTCCTTGTCGGAACTGCATTCATCCTCACATTTTTCTATGATGACAATTTTGTTCTCAGTCTGTTTTTCCTCATGTGAGGCATCCGCTGGTTTGGCCCTATTTTCCAATTCATCTTGAACTCTACTATTGCCCTCCGCTCCAACTTCTTGCAATTGCTGTCTGTTCATACTATCCAAGAACTTCTTCCGTTCACCAAATTCGTCCTCGTCTACTTTACGCTTGTTGATTCTGTCCTGAAAATTTCCACTCGTGTTCAACTTTTTCATTGGCTTACCTTTTGTTTCTAAGCTATCTTCATCCTGCTTCCTGTCCTTTGTCAAACCTAATTCAGTATCCACTTTGTTTGCAAGCTTCATCTCTTTGTTTACGTCATCTTTTCCCCTCACGCTTCTGTTGACTCCTTCTGAAACGTCATTCTCCTCAAATGACTTTTCTATTGATTTGTTGTTAAGATTCAATACATTAACAACTTTCTGTTTATCCCTTTTTGGTGATCTTGCTGTGGTTGTTTCACATAAACGTTTCTTGGAATCAGCGACTTCATCTTGGCTTTTCTTTGTGTTATTGATTGCGCATGGGAGAATGCTTCCTTTGCTGATCTCAATTAATGGCTTTTCCTCTCTTGCAATTCTATCTCTCAGTCTTTTCCTGCTCTTCTCCTCGTCTTCAACAAAGAATTTGGTACCACAGTCAAATTCTTCCTCTTCCCTCTTGGCTCTGTTTTCACTGTCTGGTAGTGGGCCCATCGTACTTGGTTCAGCTCTGGGATTAATGTTAAGGTTAGAACTCGGTATATTTTCCATTTGATGCTGCATCTGATCATAACCATGACATAGTGAATCCCCAGATTTAATTAGCGCTAAGTTGGGTTGAATGGCTGGTGCTATTTGGGCCTGATTGTTGGTATCAATTGAGATACATCTGCTAGAATTTGACATCGATTTTCTTCCGATCCTAGATAAGTCATGAGGTCGTCCCTCTTCAGAGCTGTTAAGAATCTCCTGAATTCTTTTACGACGCACATCAGCCGGCTTAATTTGGGACATTTCACGCTTCAGTTCAGTCAAACTATGGGACAACAGTTGCTCAGTCGTTTTGGGTACTGCATCTTTTTCAACTATAGCCAGCTTCTTTGATAGATACTCCAAATCAGGACTGGATGGACGTCTTTGAGACCGTCTCTGTTTCCTCAGGTCACTTGAAGATGAACCAGACAAAAAGGACGAACTAGAAGTAAGCTGGGTACTAGCATTCTTTTCTCCAACAGCACGATTAATAGATACATGGTTGGTACCAGGCTCCACAACATGTGCTACTTGCTTGCCCTGCCCAAATTGGTTTGGGATCTCATCAAGTTGACGCTCAACAGGTCCTTCAGTCCTTTCTCTAACAATTGCCAAAGTTTTATTTTTATCTTCAAAAGTAACTTCAGCAAATATTCGTTTAAGTTTTGGACTGGGAACATTAAGTCCTTCTCTACTTATGAGAGTCTGTTCAGGAGAGGACCAGCCGCTTCTTAGAGCTCCCTTTGTTCTCTTCGGAGAAGTTGGTTCCGTATGCAGCTCCCTCAGCTCTCTCCTCTTCTTTAGGTTTGGTACATCTCTGTCCAAGCAAGTGCCATTAGTATGTACGAATTGCTGTTCATCCTTCATTTGCTTATCAGCATCTCTTTGCCTTTCATCTTTTAGGGAATGCATTTGCAGATCATCAAGGTTTAGTTTCTGTACACTGGAGACAACAGGACTCTGACTGCCTTTATGAGCCACTTCATCAATAAATGGCACGTCTTTGGGTTCTTCGTTTTCCTGAGACAACGTATTACCAATATTAAAACCATCTTCACCTTTAACAGCCAAAGTTTGAGTAGACCTTTTATCAATATTTTGTCCTTCAATAGTGAACATAGTATGTTCTTGTGGTGCAACTAAAGTGTTATGATGTTCGATACCTGCTATCCCTCCATGGACCTTCTCAGCTTTCTGCTTTGTACATATCTCAACAATATGCGCTGGGTGATTTGCGTCTTTTACTTCTGGAAAATGTTCTGCTCCATCAAGGTTATTTTCATGAAACAAATCCACATCGGGAACATCTTGGCGATCAATTCTACAACCACCATAATCATGCACAGGAGGTGCACTTTCTGACACGGGAACAAGACTAGAAGTTGTGGGTGGCTCCTGATACGTTGGTAACATTTCACTTGCAGGAAAAAGCTCACTATCAGTCACTTTCTTGCAATGGAATAGGTCAGTTTCACTATGCCTAGCAGAAGCAGAAGCTTGTTCATTAGGGGCCATTGATGGTGTTACATCATCCTCTCCTGCTGATGAACATACTCTATGTTTGGTTGATATCTTGATCACATGTCCACCAGGTCTACTATCTTTCACTTCTGAACTAGGTAAAGACTTGCGTTGGGAGGGGGCACGAGCAGAACCGAAAGGTCCATTTTCTTGCACAGGGAGTGCTGTTGTAGCAACCTTATTCACCACTTCAGCATCCACATTCTCCACCCTATGTAAGATGGTCTCCACACAAGGGATCACGTTTCTTAGTATATCATTGGAAACACGTTTCGATTCAACCTCCACTAAAGCCACATCCTCATCCTCATTTCCAACTTCTTGAATGATAAGGTCGGGTTTCATCTGCTTCTGTCTGGTAGCAATCTTGATAACAGGATGGTTTCGCTTTTTGTTAGTTTTTGTTAAATCGGAATCTGACTTGCTGAGAATTTTGTCTCTAGTTTCATCATTCGTTTTGCCCTTGATGCTTACCTGTGGATCAACAAATCCAGTATTCAGCATGTTTGTGTCTTCAACGCTGTTACCTTTTGTATGGTATATTGGCATTTCTTCTCCTGCTATGGCAAAATTATTAGATGACTCGACGTCTGGTAAACTGCTTAATGAAGGAGTCGTAAATATTTTGATCATATGATCGTGCCCCACAGATTCCTTTCGTTCCCCATGTTCACTGTTCTTGTGACTTCCACAGATACTCTGGTTTGAACTCTGAAGAGATCGCTGTGTCTTGATGACAACACTATGGCTATGGTTTTGTCTGATTGAAATGTTTTCATTCAGTGCACTATTTTCCGATTTACTCTGAACTTTCGATGTGTACAGCTTGGTATTGAGCGCTTCGTATTCATCAGGATCATTTCCTTCAGAGCTAGGCAACAACATCTTAAAATCCTCATCTAAAGACTGGCTTCTCTCCCAGAGTCGCTCAAAAGGAAACCCTGCAGAAGTACAGA
>JAOBRC010462899.1:0-11871 GCA_027575255.1 Scolionema suvaense
GCTTTGCTTGTGCTGAAAGCCGTTCGGTGTAGCTTTCATGTGTTTACCGAGCAGGGGATCGGTGTTTGTTTTGACACTGATCTATTGTTTTGATCGCTGATTGTCTGCGTGGGCAATCCTTCGATTCGGTTAGCTATATTTACGTTTATCCAAACTGCCGTAGGATGAAACAAAATTAGATCAGTAGATTATGTAGCATATTTTTTCACGGTAGGTTTTGGAAAAAAATATTTTCCGACCGACCGACCCTACGAATTTTTCCAGGGTCGGGTTACGGCAAACAAGCAATTGATTATGCGTGGCCTTAAAGGATACAAGGAGTGACCGACAGAAAAAAATTATGATTGAGCGATATCATCGGTCATATGACCGACGCAGCAAAAAAAATTATTTGAAGGCCTGATACGTGATCAGCATTTACGACTTACATCTTGTCACATTTTTTTAACCTTGTTTTTTCGGCTGTTTGAAACTCAGCAATGAAGCTCCCTCGGTTGGCACAGGTCGGTTAAACTCAAACGAATTATGTGTAACTCAGAAATATATCACAAGTGTGCAACTCATAACGGTGTGGAGGGTGAAGTTTTTCCCTCCATGAATGGGAGCAGGCTGTAGGAGTCCAATGTGTGTACAAAATCATTTAATATATGGAGCAGAATTTTAATCAAAACTGTAGGGTATGTTGTGACCTTGAGATTGATTGATCTTACTGGTGAAACTAGTATTATAGGAATGACGACTCTCATGCTTGCTTTTTTGTCATTTCTGCCGCAAAGACTGTTTACAGTGGAAAGATTTGGTGAAGTCCACTTGGAAAAGGAGATAAGGTTGGTTGTTTTATGTTATTCATTTATGAAATTTGACATGAAGGTGAAACTCGACAGTCAAGTTCATCGTCGTAGTCACATTCGCTTGTGGCTACCTCGTGCAGCCATTTCCCCATGAAGCTAAATTTTTCAATTTCATAAGGAAATATTTTGTTGAACTGATGGTTGCCATTCATGCCATTCTACACGAGGAAACTTAAAGACGTTTTTGAAAATGTTTTAAAATCTGTCCATTACTAATAGCTTTCGAATCGAAAAGACCAAACATTAAGGTTAAGGCTTGTTTTCTCAATAGTTAAGCTCGATGTTAAGAATTAGAAGACTTGGTTGCTTTTCCACAGTGTCCTTTTAACCTATCAGAAAAGGCCGTTTACAGAGACAGAGATAAGTCAAAAATGTGGGTCTCGGTAAACTTCTTGTTTTTAATCATCGTTATTTTTGCAATTGTTGCTATTTTTTTACCATGAACCATGTATAACTTTAGGGCTAAATATTATATGCTCGATACTTTTATACTGCAAGATAATCCTATGTCAGTATTCAAAGGGAGCAAAAAGTTGGACCTCCATCTTTTTGTTTTTACCATTAACACTACCTGCAAAGTTGGCCAAAGTGACCCCCAAAAACCTTATCTGACCGCATGTTCGATAGCGTGAGGTCATCAATGACATCAGAAACTTTGGCAAACCAGTTGTAAATTGACGGCTGATAAATTTTCTATTCAAACATGAGTTAGTTTCCCTCATCCAAGTACTTTTGTGGAAATGACGAATGAATGAGTGAAAAGTCAAAACAATAGTTCCGACTTGCAGGATGGATGTCAGCATCTTTATCGTCACCAAACATCTTCATTCCGATTATATATTTAGTTCCGAGTTACTTCCTAGTTTGACATTGGTATTATCTACCACACTTATCGAGTTATCAGCACTTATCCGGGAACCTATTAAAATGTGGCGAATTTTCAACATCAAAAAGCGATCTCCCTTAGCCATCGAGGAAGCAAAAATTACTGTTTTACTTTTTTAAAAAGTTACAGTATGTTAAAAAATCAACTAGTAAAAGAATTTTAGATATGAGATAGGAAAGAAAAAAACAAAGGAATGTTTTTCAAGAGAGTTTGAGCTGTGTCCAATGTAAAGAGTGAGCATAACAGTAAGATTTAAATACGTGCATGTTACTACTGCAATGTCAAACAGAACTAATGAATTTTTTGTAATACCCCCGATTTATGCTAGTACCCACAAATGTCCCCCCCCCCCGCCCCATCGAAAGGAGAATTTTTTGTCACTTATCCCCCATTTAGGCACACTCCTTTTGTAAAGGGGGGGTACATACTATGCCTTGGTCAGAATAGAGCATTTGGGGTAGCCCCCAAATTCTGCGACTTGTTTCCACTGTATGTTTAAGGATCCGCCATAAATAATAAATTCAAGTTGCAAGTATCTTTACCTCTAGTAGGAGCAGAAACATGCTGTTGAAATGCTCTCGGCTCGGTTACGCAGTTTATTGTTTACATAGACCCTGGCTGGACTGATTTCTGACTAAAATGTGATTAAATTAGTCAGATTCTACCAGCTCTATTTTTCTACTATCAACTTCTCAGATTGTGAAAACTGACTAGCAATACTAGCCGGGTTTTAGTTTTGCCTCGAGGCTGCCCTACCGCATCCTCTAAAGTTGTTTGAAAATGGGTGGCTGATCGAAAGTCTGCTTTTGAGGTTTCCGCACTATGCCATCTTTAGTAGAATCTGTACTTTTGTGCACGTAACAAGTATTTAGAGGCTGAGTTAGATTTAGTTGGGTTTTAGTCGTGAATCAAGCTGCAATACGACCAAGGCTTAACTTAATCTCTATCTACTAGTGGTGCTGTAGCCAACTTTTTTTGTGCACAAGCTTAACTACACTACAAAGAGAGTAGACTACGCCCTAAAGATTTGTTTGTTCACTTTCTCAATTCAACTTGTTGTTTGCTGCATTAAGTAATTCTATTCTTTTGCAATGTTTCTTATTTGCTATGATTCACTGATTTCTTCTGTTGGTTTCTTTTAAGCTGCAATGATGTTTTATCATATGCAATGGGTTGTGATTTGCATCGGGATACCTCTCATCTGTTACGTGCAAAATGGGATCCTAAGCGAGATGATGTCTTCTTATATGCGAATGGATGTGAAAGCGGGGAGGTATGTCATGCTATTGCTGCTTTCATGTGAATTTCTGTTTGGCTTAAAGTTGGTATGAGTTATTTCTCCGTTTTGTGAAACGTAAATCTACTTGATGGTTTGAATGGTTTTTGGTCTAACTCTGCTAATCTGGCTGGAAAAGATAAATGTCAAGTTCTTTAAATAATTATGTCTTTGGACACTGATAGCAAAGTGTGGTTTTTTGTTGTGATGATTCTTTCCTAAAAGCTATCTATAACTTTAGTGTCCTTGCTTTGATGCAAACCAGTTTCTTTGCTCTTTTTTGTAAACTACTGTTATGCTTCCCTTCTTCCACTGTACCTGGACCAAAGAAAGATTTTATACTGTACTCTCACTTGCCACAAATGTTTGTCAGGAAACACCAATCTGTAGAGTGAAGTGGTCCCATCAGAGAAATTTTGTTGGAAGCCTTGATGTTGATTCCTGATGTTTGTACTTTCCTATCGTCTGAGAAGCCTTGATGGATTTGCTGCTTCTGCTCCTCCAGGCTTTATTCCCTTATGGTGCTGATGATTTTGCAATATCATTTTCAGGTTGGCATTTGGGATGCAGGCCTTGGTATGCAAATATCTTCTTTAAAGGATATGAATGTCTGTCATCCTGCTATAATGGCTGCTTTTCACCCAACCATTCATGGTGCAGCTACAATTGATGGAAATGGGGCTGTATATGGTTGGTTTGAAGACTAGATCGAGATTGGTATCTTTTGATCGCCTTTACTCAGAGTCAAACATTGGATGAGGATGACAGTTTGAAAAATAGAGATAGAGAAATAAAGTGAAATATTTTTTTGAAGTGTGAAAGTTGTTCTGTTGTTAGATTTATATTTCATATTGTTTATCCCTACTATGTGAATTAAGCTGGTCTCTCGGAAATTAGATATTGTTCAGTTCAGTTGGATTGGTTTCATCTTATAATGTGATTGGGGAGTGCATTATATTTCCTCATGTTCTGTGATCGAAATTTGCCGACAGGCTCAGAGTTGCTATAACTGCTATTACATAGTGAAGTTGGTAGAAGAGGTTGAAGCATCTTTTTAAGGTGATGTTAGCGGCAAGACTGAACTTCTATGGCTAATTCAAAACCCTGTGAAAAGTTTCATTACCGAAGCTGGGCTAGACGTGAAAATGCTGACATGAGGGATACGTTGTTAGTTTTGTAGCTAGACCTATTTGCAAGTTTTAGTAAGCATCTAAACTTCTATAAATGACACTATGCTACCCCTGTGTTAATATGTTAATACCAGGATTTAAAGAAGGTACTGGCGGAAGCAAGGCAAAATAGCTGCTGAGTTTTTGCAAGTCAGGGTTTGGGTGGCGTTATGAGCCCCCCGATTGGTTCCAGGGCTTTACTCTTACGCACTCTTCATAGCTTCTGTTAGCCTAAAAATGTCACGAAAACAACTGCAGTACACCTTTACTATGAAACAATGCATAAAACAATGTGTTTTTGACTTCATTTCCAAGGTACATAGTTAGTGCCTGACTAAAAGTGAAACTTGAACGGTACAGAGAAACTTCTATAGCTATATCACTACTGAAAATCGGAGTTATACCTACCTTTCTCAGTTCCTGTATATACGACAATACCGCTATACCCATGAGGACGAACCCAAATTCTAACAAAATAATGTTTATTCTGTCAACACGAGAATGGACTGGACATGTCACGCTTCTTTTACGATGCCTACTGCCTGCACAGCACAGCTCAGCTGCCATCTTTAACACGGTTCCGTGGACGAACAGATCTTTTAATATCTAGGCTCGTTTTGACTGACTGAAAAAGTCTGTGTGACAATGCACCGTTTTGTTGTTTTCAACGAATCAGCGTTGAGAACGACTGTATAAAAGAAAGAACGCAAGCAAGGGTGGTCTGCAAGGGTTGACTGACTGGCATGAAGACAAGGATTCCGCCTTATGAAATGAGTTTATTTTTAACTTCACGATGATATCAGCGTTGGTATGGAGGCATATCATGCAGGCCAATGACAGATGAGCGTTGTTAGATGCTTGGCTGAGTAGAAGAAGAGCACCTGATTTGCATGTGAAGCAGAACGTTTCAGTCTGAAGTATTTTCCATGGTTAACAGAAATATGTCTGTTAAAGGCTAACATAAAATGCAGTGGAAGCATCACCACAGCCCTGAACTTCATATGCCAAAATTCTCTGTTCACAACAAGTCCCCATGACACAACACTAACGATAAGACTCATGCCTGTTTTATACGATGGGATGAACCCAGTTGTGTCGGACAAAAATGGCAGGTGTGAGCCCAGTGCAACCAGGCATGACGTATAAAACCACGGAAAACACCTGGCTCGACTAAGTCATGCTGCCCATCCTAGGGTGATGGGCCGCGCGACCTAGCACGACGTATAAAACCAAATGTTGAACTTCACGCGCCCACACTGAGTTTTACGCGGTCATAGTGCGATCTGGAGAGGAGATAGTATATTGAGATGGTTTTGTGCCATTTGAAGAGTGAGTTTTTTGACATTTGAGTTCGACAACCATCCCATCGTATGAATCAATCACCAATTTGAAGCCGCACTGCTGTCAAACTGAGATAGTGATCAGGAGTGATAGTGCCACCCATCGTGGCATGTTCGATTATCCTCAAAATGATTCCAATCGATCGGGAGAATGTATCGCACGAGATATCAATCATTTTGATGGTGTGCATTTCCAAACATCACCTGTCCTTATCAGCTGCGCAACAGGCATGATTATCGAACAAGAAGTGATTGCAGTTACTCACAAGCATCTGGTTGACTGAAGTAGAAATCGAGGAACTTTAGTGCTGATTGCTACGGAGATGTACAAGTGCGTAAAATCATGTGTCTGTATTTTTTGCCGTCTGCCTGTGCCCTGGCGAATTTTGAAGAAAGTAAAGATTGGGCGCCAGCGAAATTCGCCCTTCAGCGGCCCAAAAAGGAAACCCTGTAATACCCACTCTTTTCTACTGTAGTCTCCGTAGCCCTTTGCAGGTCCACATCAAAGCTTCCACTGCCCTTTCCATCTGCAAAATTATTATCCTGTTAACCGGAGAGGGACGTAGCCTTGTCCTGATCTCTCAGGGGTAGCCAAGCCCCTGATTCATCAACTAGACACCTTTTGTTAAGTTATTCGTAAATCTCCTGTTTCTTGTGTATTTTTCACTGCTACCTAAAACTTATGATGCACGTTCTGGTATTATATTCCTTCCAAAGCAATGGCCTATTTGCATTCAATGAATTATCTTTTTTAAAGTAGAAGAAGTATTTCAATTAATATATGGATACAGGCACTGTTTCATGGCCTGATCCCAAGCACAGGATTGTGAGATTTGTTCAGTCGCTATATTTGCACACCTCGGAGAAGGAGACGTTACAGAATTTAATGAAAATTGGCACATGTCATGCAGAATTTCTTGCTGTAGTTCATTCCAGCTAATGAAGCTAGGTTTGTATCATATGTTCTCTTGAAGTTTCAGCATGTAGCTGTTTGTGACAAAGTCTTGCGTTAGTCTCATTGTTGTTTGAGGTATTAATACCTTTATTTTGTGTTTATCGGAAGATGGCACTATGTTACAAATGGTTAGCTAGGTTTGTTCCGTTTTTGTGTTTTGATCATGATGTTTCAGATAGTGTCTTGGAATTCATATGTAGCCGGAAAGTTACCTGTACATATTTGCTAGAGTTATGGTGCTGAAGACTTGTATCGTTATGCAATTTTAAATAAATCTGAGTTCTTTCAACTCCATGTTTTATATTCGTTTGAAGTATTATGATTTTACTCCTGCTTTGCTCCGCATTTTAAATACACCTGTTATGTATTATCAATGGATATGGATATATTCTAGAGAGGCAGGGCATAGATTTGATTTCCAGAAAAAAGCCAGCTTTTTTTGTAATTTTCAAAGGATCTTTTTTGTTTTGAACCTTGAGGGGCAGACTGTTGTGTTTGATAGTTGATAGCAAGATGGGGCTAAAATAAGCCCTGTCACACCAAATTCTTGATTCATGATAACGTAGTCAGTATCACGAACACCTTTTTTATGGAACTTTGCACATACCGTAATGGTTCGATTAAATACCCCCTTCTTTTACATGCCCCCTCGAATAAAGGCCCCTCCTTTTAAGGAGATTTTTTTAAATAAACGCCCCCTCTATTAAACACCCCTTTGAAGAGGGACGTTGATTAGAGGTACACTAAAGAGCACATGTAAAAGTACTACTTGTTACGTTATAATTGCATTCTTGTGGTTCTTATTTTGTATAAGAATATGGAAACATGGAAAAGATCGCTGACTGTGATATTGGCATGTAACTTAGTATATATTTCATGGATATTGAAGATTTATCTTAAAGAAGAAATGCAAGTCTCATAAATACATTATAGATGCCCTTTGTTTTAAGTCTCCCCCCCCTCAAACAGGCACTCCGTAGAAAGTCCAAAGATTCCCCGAGGGTTTAATCAAAGCATTACGGTAAATGCGTAAATCTACATTGCACACTATTTTTCTTTTGTCACTCATCAGTCGTTTGTGATGCTGCAAACTTCCAGATATTCTGTACAAGCCATTTTGATATCACTTAAAGTACAATGTTAAGATTATTTTGCAGCCAGTATCCTAATTTATCTTTATGTCCGATTATCTTATATTCGACTTCCTTTACAAGCAAAGCTAACCCATTCAATAATGGATCTATCTGTTCATTTTTTGCACTGCTTTTCTTGATCACTGTAATGACAATTAGATTATTGGTGCACCCATTCTTCCATTTCTATCTGTGACAAGTGTTCTTCTACCCATCAATAGTGCAGTCTGTAGCACATTGTGTGATCTATTTGTTTTTGCATAGTATGTGTTTGCCCTGTTGCTTGGTACTGCTACGCACATTCACATCTGTAATACTCTGGTTTTGCACCTTCTCATGTACCTCAGGACAGTGGGTTGCTTCATTAATAGTTCTGAAACAGTAAAATATTAAGCGCTCAGAAGCACAGTATGCGTTTGATGTGATAAGGGCAAAATCCTGGTTTGGGAGGAGAATGATTTATTTGTTTATCTGTCTGGTTTCTTGCTACCTTCTTGTATATGTACACAGCAGGGCTTGACCTCATGGAAAAAAACATTGGCTGCGCCTTTTCACATTTGTATTAATTTTTTGGTGGCTGACTCGATTGTCAGGCAAATTCAGCCTTATTATTATGTCTGCTTCCCAGCTTCCTTAGAACTGTAGCTGTTCCCTCTGACCATAGTCACATGCTGTTTAAATGAAAACTCCACCAAAAAATCCAGTTAACTTGACCTGCTACCTGCACATGAGTACTCATCAATGATACCAATATTCTGTTTAGTTTTTACATCTACTTCCAAAAGAATTGGTATAAAGTTTCTGATTGGTAAAGGTTTTATACTCCCAGCTGACATGATTGCTTCCCTGTTGGTTTAATAGTTTAAATGCTTGGTCGAAAGCAATACGATACGCATTGTTGTCTTCTTCTTCACGAATTCAATGAAGTTTGTAAACCAAAAAACATATCAATTCAAATCAAACTAAAGTGTACGTTGTCACATCCTTTTGAACAAACTCCGCTCATGACAGTGCTTAGAAAATAAAATGTTAAAAAATACTCTGAGGTAGTAGAAACAGTACGAATGTGCTGCAATACAGTTGATGCACATATCTGTGCATTCTAAATCATTACGTTGATGGCCAGCAAGACTGCATTAGTCTTCCATCATGTAGGTTTCTTCATACATGTTGTGGTATTATTGTGGTAGTATCGATTCATCACATTATTATTGTCCTTGCACGAGGAGAGCACAATAGAGGATCATTAGTGTACCAGCAATATCGATTCACTCCTATATATTAAAGGTGACAACCATGGGTAAAAGAAAGGCAGTTTCCAATAGAAGTGTCTCGCTAACAAAGGTGTCCGATGAGAAAATGACCAAAAAGCAAAAAACGGTAAGTTTATCTTTGGTACTTATGTATTGCATATGACTTGCTACTAATTACCCTAGTCAGAAGTGACACCTGCACATCAACCATGTCTAAACAAACAATGTGTTATGGTTTTCGTTTGTTGTTGTATCCCCTGTTGTGGTATATTTTCAATGAACTAAGCATTATTTAGAAGACTCATGCAATACCATAATGCTCCGGTTATCGCCCCCTGGAATAAAGTCTCCCCCCCTTTCAGGATATTTTTCTATGAACGCCCTCTTTATTAAATGCTACCTCGAATAGACGCCCCCCTCTGGAGGGGCCTTTATTAGAGATGCACTAATTAACACAGGTAAAAGTACTACCACTACTGCATTGTCACTTTAGTTTTGTGCCTTTTACTTCGTATAAAAGTATATGGAAATGATAAACATGGTGTTTATGATGATATTGACATGTAATCTAGTGTATATTTCATAGATGTATAAAGTTTATGCGTAAGGAAAAATAGGAATTTCATAAAAATGTAATAGATGCCCCCTCTCTTAAATGCTTCCGTCCAATAAACACTCCCCTAAAAAGTCCCAAAATTTAGTAAACGCACAGTGTTTTTAATCTGGCAAAGTAAAGCAAAGTTCTATCTATGCAGGATGCTACAAAGTGATAGAACGGATATAAATCTTAATGCTTATTTGATGTCAGAAGTCCTATACCCATGTTTTTTTTTGACTTGACATGCTTCTAATTGCAGGATAATCTCATTGAAGATGACGCTCCTCTGAAAGATACGAGTGCAAACCATGCAGGTGATGAAGATCTATCAGACACTGAAGAGTACGATTTTGCGCAGCAAGACGTGCTATCTCAGTATGAACTTCAGAGGATTGAAAACATGAAACAAAATAGGGCCATGATGCAGCAGCTGGATTTAATGAAAGTAAGGACTTCTTACTGTTTTAAAGCACTAATTCCCCTTTTGATATCAGGGAGATTTCCATATTATGTGTTGGTGTCACAAGAAATCTGTGTTGCAGTTTCTGATGAATCATGAATGTGTTTAAATACTTCTATAAAGGGGCAGTATCCAATCGGCGCCGGAAAATAAACGTTTTGAACAAAATTAGTTTTATTTGATGTTAAAACAACCACAATATGGGTTGTATAGTTTATAAACTCAATCTTAACGCTTTTTTTGGCAAATTGAAATTATAAGGGTTTGACGAGGATCTGAATTTTGGGGTATCACGAAACTCAAGAAATGAAGATGAAGATGAAGATATCTTTCGTTTGGCAGTGCCTGTGGCGTAAATACTTAAGATTTAGAGTCCTGTTGTCAATGGTGTTACTTTTCATAAATAGTCTCAAAAGTTTTAATTTTAACGGTTCTATCAAATGTTGTTCCTGCTTGTACCATCCATGGACTTCTGGGATTTTAATAGTAGTCCTTTTAGGCTGGTACGTAAGCTCTAAGCTCAGTATTCGAAACATAATGCCATTTATGAAGTTTTATGAAGACTTGGTTTTGACTAGGTATTTTGTAAAATGTATGATCAGTCATGGTAAACGTTTTATAGGAAACTGTTACTTAATTACGTCAATTTAAGCTGCGTAAATTAATTATGCCGCTCCTTCAAAAATGTGGCTTAATCAAATCGTGGCTTAATTGATAAAGTTGCTTAATAGAACAAGGCTTATTTAAAAATTGGGCAAGTTTACAAGAACTCTATTGCTGCTGGATTGCTTTATTCAATACACTATATCACTTTTCGCATTCATCATTACTACCTTCTACCATGTCATTGAGTTCCTCTAAAATATCCTTGCTTTCCTCTGATAGTTGTGAAAGTTAATCTGTTCTAGCTTTTTCTTCTGTATTAAGTGATTCCTGCAGCTTAATTAAAATCTCAAAATTCGTAATTTTGCCAAAGTACGGCTTAATTACAGCGCGGCGAAATTAGATACGCAGCTTAATTTAGCGTAGTAAGGTGAGGGACAAGAAATGGTGCCAATAAAGTTGGCCTTAAATTGAAGAACGACTTTGACCGTATGAGAAAACAAGATAAATTTTAGCTATCAAACTAGACTAAGAAAAACATTAGGTTTGACTTTGCCAGCGGTCGTCGCTGTCTTATTTTTTTTTTCAATTGAAAACCGGTGGTGTTTCGAATTAGGCCTGCTGTTTGATGTGCTCAATACTCAAATTGGCCAAGAAAAGTGCTGCCTAAAAATTTGTGGTGCCCAAGTTGTGGGTTCTCTTTAATTTTAGGTCAACTTATATTTGTTCTCCTTTAAATGCTTTTTTACAGGTCAAAACAGATTTGAAGCAATCAGAGAAGAAAACAACTGCACCTCTTGGATTGAGGGTCAAGTAAGAATAAACTTTAAAACTTCACTTCAAAGGTCGCCATTGCGGGTCTTACTTCAGCTGCATATTGCATGTCATCAAACGCAACGTCTTTCTCTTTATCGATTAAACAAAGGAAAACCATACTAAAATAAGCAGTTGTTCATAAAAATTGAACATATGCCCTGCCGCTCTAGTATATTTATCTTTGTTTAAAGCATTCTGGGATCTATATAAGTGCTTCTGTTGAAATGATGTTTAGTGAGCTATGCCTCGTTTAAGTTTTGTTTTGTGAGTTTAGGTTCACTTGTGTTCTTATCCGTGGAGTTGTTATTGTTTTTTTTGTTTTGTTTCTTTTATATCTGTCCTTGCCATCGACAGATTCTTCACCTTGTAATAGGGGAGAGTGTCTCTGCTCTTGTGAGCTTATGGTCCACTTTCTTAAAGAAACAGAATCACTCAGATTTTTGCACGATTGATGGGAAGCAGATGATTAGTTCGTCACATGTATGAAGTTTTAAGTCATTCTGATTTTCCGTTCAGCAAATATTTCATTTC